>PVJD01005582.1:30000-95000 GCA_004026545.1 Mormoops blainvillei | reverse complement strand
CACTGCAGTGTTCTTTATAACTTAGCACTATCTTACTTACACTATGTTTAATCATTAACCCTTTTTGCTTGATAAAACTATTTTAAATGTTAAGAGAAATAATCAATTTCATGGTAATTTTCTTTTATTAATAGTTATTTTGAATAGATACTTACAAAACTAAGTTTGACAAAGAAAGACAAAAACCAAAAAAAATAGGAAGTCAAAAAGTAATTATCAAAAACACGGTCACCAATTAAATCTTTCACTAGACAATGTATGCTATACCTCATTCTTAATATTAGTTGGGTCATCCTTGGTTAAAAGATATAACACAATTGATGATAATTGAAGATATATAAGAAAGGCAAGTATGGATGATAGTATGTTATCTGAATACCATTCGTTCATCCAACAAACATTTAAGGATTATGAAATATGCACCAGGCACACTGAAAAGTTAAGAATATGGTGTATAAGTCCCTGGTACTGCAGGATATGACTCAAGCATATATAAATTTGAATTGCAAAGAGACAGTTGGAAGAGTAAAGGGACCATGGCTTGAGAGACCATGTGTTAGTTAAGATATTTATCCTAAAAGTAATGAGGCACCATGAAATACTTTTACAATGGCAATTTTTAAAAAGTCACTCTAGTGAAAGTGTGAAGAAAAAACTGAAGAGAACCAGGACAAGAAGCACAAAGACCAGCTGGAAAAATATAATTTAGATAATTTCAGGAAGAATTAGAAGGTTATTTAAATCTTTTACTAAGCCAGAGGGCCTGGAATTCCACCTACTACAGGGTTATAATGGCCTTCCGCTCTGTATTTTCAACCCGTTAAGCACAGCCTCCCTATGGTTACCTCTTTTTGCTTGGTTCTAGAGTTCTTCTAAGCTGTCTCCAACAGGATACACAAAAATGTCATCCTAAGCAGTTGTTTGCTGCTGGACACTGGAAAAATAACTAAGTAGATCTAGTGAAGTCCAGGGGTAGGGTGACACAAAATCCCAAGAGCTTACAATAACACATAAGAGTATCATCCTATAAAAGTCACATGTTGTCAAGATGATTTATATCACAATTTTTGAAACAGGTAGTTCCCTGTAGTTGGCTTGGTTTTTGAAAAAATAAACTTCTTTGAGGTAGGTCTGATGTATCAGATTACCTGCCTCGACTGTGCCATGTTTGATCATGAAGGTACTAAAAAATCAATCAAGTTAATCCAGGTCAGACTTGTCTTTTTCTTATTTTAAGTTACTTTAAGACCCCCACAAAATGGATTCTCATAAGAGAATCCTGATTGTGATAACAAATTACAATGATTCAGGCAAGAGATAATGGTGACAAGGGGGATGACAATGATTCAAAGGGAAACAAAATAACACAGTTACTTGAATGCATAATGGATATAGGGATATAGAAGAGACAATGACTTATTCATATGCTCATCTGGTTATTCAACAAAGATTTATTGAATACATGTTCAAATATGAGTGTTTAAATACTAAGGTCAGAGGCTGTGCTGGTGTTTAACATATGATGGTGAAAAATCAGATATGGTCTTTGTCCTTAGGGAGCTTATATTCTAGTGGGTGAAGTGGAGGCAGAGGAGGAGAGCGTATGAAGAAAATAATAAAATAACAATAGAACAGCCTTGGTTGGTGTGGCTCAGTTGATTGAGTGCCAGCCTGTGAACCAAAAGGTTGCTGGTAGTGGGGGGCATGTGATGGATGTATCCCTCACACATCGATGTTTCTCTCCCTCTTTTTCTCCCTCCCTTCCCCTCTCTCTAAAAATAAATGAATAAAGTCTTTTAAAAAATAAAATAGCAATAAAACAAAAATAATTGAATAATTTTATTATACCAGGAGGGAAATTAATAAGGTGATGTAAACAACAATCACTTGGGAAGAGGCTACATTATAAAGTTAAGAATGGAATGCCAGAAAAAAATAATGTTAGAGCTGAGATATGAAAGATGAGAAGGAGACACCCATGCAATAAGACAGAGGAAGAGTGTTCTAACCATGTTATTCAGGTCCTGGAAAGGAAAAGAGCTTGGTATGACTGAGAAGCAAAAAAAAAAAGGTTGAGGTGACTAGACTATAATTAGCAAGAAAAAACAGCATGAAGTCATGTCAAAAGGTCAAGGTGGAAGAGAAGAAATCAGGCAAATCTTGCTAGTTTTATAGGCCATAGTAGAGTTCCCCTTTGCAGATTGGTACAACCACTGTGGAAAGAAGTATGGAGATACCTCACAAGAACTAAAAATGGATTGGTATTTTGACCCAGCGATCCCACTTCTGGGAACTCACCTGAAGAAACCCAAAACACTAATTCATAAGAATATAAGCACCCCTATGTTCATTGCACTGTTATTTACAATCACCAAGGTATAGAAGCAGCCCAAATATCCATTATTATATAAATAGATAAAACAACTATGGGACATTTATACAGTGGAATACTACTCAGCCATAAAAGAGAAAGTTTTACCCTTTGAAACAATGTGGGTTGACCTGGAACACATTATGTTAAGTGAAATAAGCCAGTCAGAGAAAGAAAAATACCACATGATTTCACTCATATGTGGAGTCCAACGAACAAACTGAACTAACAAGCAAAATAGAGACAGACTCATAGATGGAGAGCAGGATGATAGCTATGCGCGGGGGGTAATTTAAGGGGCAGAGAGGTCAAGCAAAAAGGTAAAAGGACACATGGACAAGGACAACAGTGTGACAATTGTGGAGGGAAGGGGAGTATAAGGGACTAAATGGTAGTGGAAAATTACAATAAAATAAATTAAAAATAAAAAGAACACATGCAATATAGGTTTGAATGTTAAAATGTCACAGAAGATATGACTAACTTGAATAAATTAGTCCATGTTAACAAAGGAATAGAAGAATATGATACTAAATGAGGAGAAATCTAATCAGGTGTTTCTATGTCTCAGGAAACAGTCATGTTTTTCATGTCATATATTTCTAATTGTTAGAACGATGCCACCTGAGGTTAAAGATCATGATTTATAATTTATGTATGTTCTCATAATGCCTAATGCATCTCCGTGAAAACAGTGTATTTCAATTTGCACTGACACTACTTCTGTAGAGTCCTTCTAGTCTGAAGTTACTCTATACCTTTTGACTAGATGGAATAGGAGGATTAAATTTTATAAATTGTGAGGAAAGATAATTGGTTGGTGGTGCTTTGAAGACTCTCTGAGAACATGCAGCTTGTAACAGGCTAGAAAGTATCAAGAAAAAGAAATTTCGTTACGTCCTGGACCTCAGAGCAGGTCTTGTGCTGCTCCTGTGGTGATGGTCACAGTGGCTAAAACAGTCACCAGGTGTCCCTGGACATTGATACAGCAACATGGGCTTCTCTTCTGGCATCAAGAGGCATCATTGACATGGTTTCTCTTTTAGAATCAACACAGCAAATCCATTCTAGTGGAAGTTATTTTTAAAATGCCAAGCTTCAAATCATCTTCAGAATTATAATAACCTGTGTTAGAATGAGGTACTGTATTTGGTTTTTGATTATCTGATAAGCTTGAAAAATCACTTTCTTCATTTCTGGCTTAACAAATGACCTTCAGAAAGTAGTTTGGTGAATTACCATGATGCTAAGCTATTACAGAAAGATTAGATAGGAGCACTCATGGTGGCTCATTTACTGATTCGAAAAATAACGCAAATAACGCACGTTGTCCTACATGGACAGTGACTAAATTTACTGAGGAAAAAAAAACAAAAACAAAAACACTACCGCTGGACAGATTGCTCCCTGGAAGTTTGAAACCTGTAAGTAGCCTATCTTGAGTTCATGTAAGTGACTAGGATGACTGGCAAGAAACAAGAGCGCCTCATCATTTCGATGAAGAGCAATTTTAACAGTAAGCAAATGAAAACTGAGTCTCTTTTTAAACTGGCCACATAATGGACAGTTTGGAAATGTATTTATAAATATTACTCAATTTAAAACTGATTGAATTTTTAAACCTTGGAATGATTTAATTGTTTAAGTGCCAAATCACTGCTAAAGAGATGCTTTCTATTATATCTGAGGCAAATCATCTGCAGACTATGACAAAACAGAGAGCAAATATCATCATTGTGTCCACACGCGGTTTGAGGGAATGGCAGTGTATGGCTGACGAAGGCTGAAAGCGTGGCACTGTTTCCTACCTGTGCCAAAAAGAGATTTATACTTATACAGAGAGAAACCCTGTCAGAAAAAAATATATAAATAAGCCTCCATTTAAACTTATCTGAAAACTACATTTGCTACATAGGGAATGTTTAGTCTTATTTATATATTTATTCATCACTATTCACATGTAGTTTTGATTCTAATCTGACCATAAAATTCCCAAACCCAACTTCTGTGCTGATTAGAAGTAACAACAGTATGTTTATTAAAGTCAGCAAATCTGTGATTCAAAAAGACACCTTACCAAAGGGTTAGGATTTTACATTAAGAATATCTGAAAACATGGAAGAAATGCTACTATTTGGGTAAAAATATCCTATTGCTGTGAAAATCAGACATTAATAATTCATTTTTCATAGAACCTGCAATTCTGGCTCTTGGAAAGGCATAATAGTTTGAAAGTCCTACCAGGGTGAGAAGGAGCATAATGTGCCTACCTGGGGCACACTTTCTAGTTAACTGACCCCCTCTGTACAGGGTGCAGAAAGCAAACCCCTGAAACATGTTACGAAATTTCCTCTTACTTAAAATCACTCTGAATTAATGTTTTCTAGAACCTCCAACTTTAGAGGAGCCCATCTTGAATTAATAAAATAAAGCAGACCAAGGGCTGGGTTTGAAGAGTGTACCTCAGAGACTGTGTAAAAGAAAAAGGAAAAGACATTCAGGGTACTCCACTTATTGATCCCAATTCTTTAACATTCAGAAACATAAATTAATTATTATAATAGGCACTAAGGTCCAAAGATGAATTAGGCATAATTAGATTTAATCCCTGGCCTGGGAAAGCTCACCTCTGGTAAAGGCGACAATTGAATAAGAGTCCATAACAATCTAGTAGTCTGAGGATGGAGATATGAGCACAGGGTATTATTTAAGCAAATAAGGTAGACAGTTATCCCAACTTTCCCACTCCAGGAAGAGATCATCCTGTGCTGTGTGTTGATCGACGACTGGGAAGTCATCAGGAGACGGTGGTGTATCCTGGGAAATGTTTGGCATTCAGAAACATGACCTGTGCAAACACTGTACATGGGCATCCCACCTGCGGCCCACGGGCCACATGCGGCTCAGAATGGCTATGAATGTGGCCCAACACAAAACTGTAAATATACTCAAAGCATTATTTTTTGTGATATTTTTGTGATTACATGTTGCAGTGTATCCATGTGTGGCTCAAGACAACTCTTTTTTCAGTGTGGCCCAGAGATGCCAAAAGGTTGGATACCTCTGGAAGCAAATACACTGAAAGAAAAAGCAGTGTTCTGTATTCACCAAACTAAAATTTTTTGAAAGCATAAAACATCAAAGAGAGGGTGAATAGAAATGAGACAGGAGATAATAAGCAAGGACCACATGTTTGGGAATTTTACATGTCATGTTAAGGAGGTTGGGCTTTATCTTATAGTTACGGGAAACCACTGACTGTGAGCAGTTAAATGATGTGATTCCAACGAAGTGGAGGCAAAAATACAGGGTACTATTTTTGTCCAGACATACCATTAACATATTAAAAAACAGCTCATATTTCATTAATCCTCAGCTTCTCTTGTGGCTAGCACTTCAAATATAGACCAATATTTATGGAATAAATGTTGCCTAACGCTCATTCTTGTGCATGCAAATCTGCAGAGGAAAACAAATAGCAGTTAAGAAGCAAGTAAGTAAAAGTTTAAGACAATATATCATTATGTACATAATTTCTAAAAATTGGGCTAAGATAGTAAATATGATAAGAGTTCCAAAAAAGGAGTTGAGAGGCATCAGAGCAATTGGGACAAAAACTTCCAAAGTGAAACTTAAATGAACTCTCCTTATATATGTGTAAAAACATATAAATCTCTCCATTTCGTTTCCCCATTTCTGTTAGAGAATGTGATGCCCACCGAATGTTCTATTTCCTCCCCTATGTTTCTCAGCCCCCTTGCTGTTAGGGAACGCTGTGTGACAGGTTCTGCCAAGGAACATGGGGCTGCAGTGATGCGGGCCACTTCCTGGCTCAGGCGATAAGCTTATGTGCAATTCCCCAGTTCCTTCTTGCCCTGCCATGGGCTCAGTGCTTCAGGTGCTAGAGTCCTGGGTCTCTGAGAGACTGCATAGAACAGAGCGCCTTACCCTGAAATCATCCCGCGAACTTCTGTGTTGCATAAACCTAGTCTGCCAAAATGAATACCTTGTTCCTTCTTATTCTTTTTTTTACTGTCTTAGGCCTTGCCTAGTTTTTCGAGGGGAAGGAACTACTCTGTTCTTTCTTCTGCATCACAGTCATTTTCTTTGTAGGTAACACTAGTTTCAGAAAAGAAGGTATAATTGCTGAAATAAAAACACCAAAAAAAAAAAAGGACAAAAATGCCATAACCAAACTAAACTTTGGAAAAATATTGAAGAAAATAATCCAAAAATGCTAGCAGTACTTCTGTCTGGGAAGGATGTGATTGTTTTATCTTACTGTAATTTAATATGCTTTCCAATATTTCTAAAATAAGCCTGAATTATAAGAAAAAAGAAAACCTTTTTACATTTAAAAAATAATTTGGGACCTTGTCAGAAACTGACTGGTTCCCACGAACACCAAACAAAACTGAAACAGTAAAGAAGCAGATGAGAGTCAACCCATATGTACAAATATGTGTAATTTTTATTTTCAAGGCTATCCCATCATCTACAAATGTTTCCCCCTCTATCTTTAGGGAATATGGTCAAATATTGTATAATATTATAATATCAAGTTATAATTACTTTACACTATTAAATAAAATATTTAGGTTATTTCTTAGTACTAAGGATCACTTAGATATTATGTTGCCAAAGTATTTTTGAATGTACTGAAAAGTGAAACATTATTGTTCATTTATTTGCTTCATTTTGCTTTTCTCTAATAATTTTCTAAATGGCACTCAAAAACAGTTCCATAGAACTTTAATATTTGTTATAAATCTTTGATATTTAAATTTTTACTGCTTTCTAGAAGCTAATATTCAAAGAAAAATATTTATTACATCAATTAATTTCACCTACACATTTATCAGTTGAACATATTTGTTGAATTTTAAGTGGTCTTGTTTGTCTTAGTTTTATATTTTCAGATATGATGAAAATATTGTGAAAAAACTAAATTAGTATACAAGGTTGCAATGGAATGCTGATTGCTAACCTGTTGAGATGTTCTAATTAAATCTTTTGCAACTTAATCCCTCAAACCTTAAATTTTCAGACTTCAGTTTGAATCAATGGGTTACTAAAACTGAAGACAATCTGTGTAGAAAAAATATTTTAACATACATAAGATTTGAAGAACTTGGAGCTGATTAAAATAACCGTGTCTCTGCTGAAAACACTGAGGATATTTATAGGCAACGGGATGAGCATAACATTTTGAGTGTAACTTTGATGTAGATTCTCTAGATTCCCTCTAACTCAATGCTAGAGTTACCTAAAATTTCAGATGATTAAGAACTTGATTCTCCAAGCTGGTGAGAGTGGGAACAAGGCTATAATTTACAAATAAAACAACACTTTGCTCATTGATCGTATTTTTTTAATTCACAGTATTTGGTTTATTTTCCCCAGGTAACATGAAAGAATAATATGTGATAGTTGTATTTACCAAAATAGAGCATGTGTTTCAAAAGAAATTGTAAAACCCTGCTTTATATTTTTAAATAAAATTCTACCTTATAATAAGCCAGTGAGATTGAGTAGCAGTCTAGTCTATGGTATCTCTGCCAGAAATCTGAGAGTCTGGGGAAGTGCAAGTAGATCTTGTAAAGTCATAGAGAATCTAGGTCAGACCCAACCCAAATGAAAATATCTTTATGTTTATAAAACATAGACCATACACCAGGGATCCCATCATTGCCGATTATTATTGATTAAATTATTTGTGTTTTGTTATTGTTACTAAAAAGAGTATATGTCAAAAATATTTCAGGTCCTTTGCCCATTTTTTATTTGGATTGTTTCTCTTCCTGGAGTGGAGTTATGTGAGTTCTTTATATATTTTGGAGATTAAACCTTTTTCTGAGGTATCATTGGCAAATATATTTTCCCATATGGTTGGTTCCCCTTTCTTTTTGCAGATGTTTTCTTTAGCTGTGCAGAAGCTTCTTATTTTGATGAAGTCCATTGTTTTTTTAAATATATTTTATTGTTTATGCTATTACTGTTGTCCCAGTTTTTTCTCCCCTTTATTCCTCTCCGCCTGCACCCCTCTTCCCACCAGCATTCCCCCACTTAGTTCATGTCCATGGGTCGAACATAGTTCTTTGGTTTCTCCCTTTCCCATACTGTTCTTAACCTCCCCCTGTCTCTTTTGTGCCTACCATTTATGCTTCTTATTACCTGTACCTTTTGCCCCATTTTCCCCCATCTCCCTTGCCACTGATAACTCTCCATGTGATCTCTATTTCTGTGATTCTGTTCCTGTTCTAGTTGTTTGCTTAATTTGTTTTTGTTTTTAGGTTCAATTGTTAATAGCTGTGAGTTTGTTGTCATTTTACTTTTCATATTTTTGATCATCTTTTTTTTCTTAGATTAGTCCCTTTAACATATCATGTAATAAGGGCTTGGTGATGATGAGCTCCTTTAGCTTGGCCTTATCCGGGAAGCACTTTACCTGCCCTTCCATTCTAAATGATAGCTTTGCTGGAAAGAGTATTGTTGGATGTAGGTCCTTGTCTTTCATGAGTTTGAATACTTCTTTCCAGCCCCTTCTTGCCTGTAAGTTTTCTTTTGAGAAATCAGCTGAAAGCCTTATGGGAACTCCTTTGTAGGTAAGCCTCCATTTCTCTTTCTGCTTTGAAGATTCTCTCCTTATCTTTAATCTTGGGTAATGTAATTATGATGTGCCTTGGTGTGTGCTTCCTTGGGTCCAACTTCTTTGGGACTCTCTGAGCTTCCTGGACTTCCTGGAAGTCTATTTCCTTTGCCAGATTCGATAAGTTCTCCATTATTTTTTCAAGTAAGTTTTCAATTTCTTGCTCTTCCCCTTCTTCTAGCACCCCTGTGATTCAGATGTTGGAGTGTTTAAAGTTGTCCCAGAGGTTCCTCAGCCTGTCCTCATTTTTTCAAATTCTTACTTCTTCATTCTGTTCTGGTTGAATGTTTCTTTCTTCTTTCTGCTCCAAATCATTGATTTGAGTCCGTTTCCTTCACTATTGGTTCCCTGTATATTTTTCTTTATTTCACTTTTCATAGGCTTCCCTTTTTCCTCCATTTTGCAACAATACTCCACCAATTCTGTGAGCATCCATATTACCAGTGTTTTGAACTTAGCATCTGTTAGGTTGGCTATCTCTTCATTGCTTAGTTCTATTTTTGGAGCTTTGATCTGTTTTTTTGTTTGGGACACATTTTTTTTGTGTGTCTCAGTGTGCCTATTATGTTGTGAGGGGGCGGAGCCTTAGGTATTTGCCAGGGCAGGACAACCCACATCACTGCCTTGTGACACTGTAGGTTGGGGATGGGTCCGAGAGGCAACAGTGCCGCTTGCTTGGCTCTTGGGAAGCTTTCAGTCACTTCTCCTGCTACCCACAAGCAAATTGGGACCTTCTGGTGTTGATTCGCAGGTGGATAGGTTTGTGTATGTCCTAGGACCCTGTGAGTCTCTCCAACATACTCTCCTGTGAGACTGGTAGTTTCTCCCACTGCCACAGCCCCCACAGGTTTTTACCGCTAGAGGTTTTGAGGCTTTCTTTTCCCACACCAGAACCCTGGGTTGCACGGTCTCTCTCAAAGGCCAGTCGTTCCTCCCAGTTTATCCATAGGTAAATGTGGGACTGCCGGGTCCATTAGCCACCACTTTGCCATGCATCCTCTCCACCCCGGCTTCCCGTCTCTGCCCCTCCTACCTGTCTGAATGAATGTTTCTTCTTTAACTCCTTGGTTGTCAGACTTCCATGCTTTTCGATTTTCTGGCAGTTCTGGTTATTTTTTGCCTTTAAATTTGTTGTTGTCCTTCTTTTGGTTGTGCAAGGAGATGAAGTGTATCTGCCTACGCCTCCATCTTGGCTGGAAGACTGAAGTAGATTTGTTTATTTTTTCCTTTATATCCCTTGACCTAGGGGACATATTGGTGAAAATAATGATGTGTGGAATATCTGAGATTTTCCTGCCTATGTTATCCTCTAGGACTTTTATGGTGTCCTGAGTTATATTTAAGTTTTTTATCCATCTTAAGTTTATTTTTGTGTGTGGTGTAAGTTGGTGGTCAAATTTCATTTTTTCCCATGTGACTGTCAAGATCACACAATACCATTTGTTGAAGAGACTATTTTTACCCCATTACACTCCTGCCCCCTTGGTTGAATAATAACTAACCACAGAGACATGGGTTTATTTCTGGACTCTCTATTCTGTTCCATTGATCTATGTGCCTGTTATGCTAGTACCAGACTGTTTTGATTACAGTAGCCTTGTAGTATAGCTCAATATTGGGTATTGTGATCCCTCTGACTTTGTTCTTCTTTCTCAAAATTGCTGCAGCTTTTCAGGGTTGTTTATGGTTCCATATAAATTTTTGGTTTGTTTTATATCTGTGAAATATGTCATTGGCATTTTAATAGGCATTGCATTAAACCTGTAAATTGCTTTGGGTAGTATGGACATTTTGATTATGTTATATCTTCTGATCCATGAACACGGTATATGCTTCCATTTATTTGTATCTTCCATAATTTCTTTCTTCAGTGTTGTATAGTTTTCTGAGTACAGGTCTTTTACCTCCTTGGTAAGGTTTATTCTTAGGTACTTTATTTTTGTCGTTGTTACAGTGAATGGGATTTTTTTCCTGATTTCTGATTCTGATATTTCATTGTTGCTATACAAAAATGCCTTCATATCTGAATATTGACTTTGTATCTCACCATTTTGCCAAATTCAATTATTAGGTTGAGTAGTTTTCTGGTAGAGTCTGTGGGATTTTTTATGTACACAATCATATCATCTGCAAACAGTGACAATTTTACTTCCTCCTTTTCTATTTGGACACCTTTTATTTCTTTTTCTTGCCTGATCACTGTGGTTAGGACCTCCAATACTATGCTGAAAAGAAGTGGTGAAAGCAGACAACCTTGTCTTGTTCCTGATCTTAGACAGAAAGATGTTAGTTTTTGCCCATTGAGTATGATGTTGGCTGTAGGTTTCTCATATATGGTCTTTATTATGTGGAGGTATGCTCCCTCTATCCCACTTTGCTGAGTGTTTTGATCATAAACATGTGCTCTACTTTGTCGAATGCTTTTTCTGCACCTATTGATATGATCATATGATTTTTGTCTTTCCTTTTGTTTATGTGGTATGTTAAGTTTATTGATTTGTGAATATTGTACCATCCTTGCATCCCTGGGATGCATCCCACTTGATCAGGATGTATGATTTTTTTAATGTGTTGCTAGATGTTGTTTGCCAATATTTTGCTGAGGATTTTAGCATCTATGCTCATCAGTGATATTGGCCTACAGTTTTCTTTCCTTGTGGTGTCTTTATCTGGTTTTGAGACTAGGATGATGCTGGCTTCATAAAAAGAGTTTGGGAGTCTTCCCCCTTTTCAGGTTTTTTGGAATAGTCTGAGAAGGATAGGGGTTAGCTCTTCCTTAAATGTTTTGTAAAATTCTACTAGGAAACCATCCAGTCCAGGGCTTTTGTGTGCCAGGAGTTTTTTGATTACTGCTTCAATTTCCCCAGCTGTTATCAGGTTGTTCAGGTTTTCTGCTTCTTCTTCATTCAGTTTTGGAAGATTATATTTTTCCAGGAATTTGTCCATTTCACCCAGGCTTTCAAATTTCTTGGCATATAGTTCTTTACAGTAATTTCTTATAGTCCTTTGTATTTCTGTGATATCAGTTGTGATCTCTCCTCTTTCGTTTCTGATTTTATTTACTTGGGTCCTCTCTTTTTTTTTCTTGATGGGTCTGCTTAAAGGCTTGTCAATTTTGTTTATCTTTTCCAAGAACCAGCTCCTGGATTTATTGATCCTTTGAATTGTTCTCTTTGTCTCTATGTCATTTAATTCTGCTCTAATCTTGATTATTTTCTTCCTTCTATTCACTCTGAGTTTTGTTGTTGTTTCTCCAGTTCTTGTAGTTGTAGGGTTAGGTTGTTTATTTGAAATGTTTCTGTCTTTTTTAGGTAGGCTTGGATTGCTATGAACTTTCCTCTCAGGACTGCTTTCGTGGTATCCCATAAGTTTTGGACTGTTGTATATTCATTTTCATTTGTTTCCAGAAACTTTTTTATTTCTTCTTTGATCTCATTATTGACCCATTCATTATTTAATAGCATGCTATTCAGTCTCCATGAGTTTGAATGTTTTTGAATTTTTTCCTTGAGGTTGGTTTCTAGTTTTAAGCCCTTGTGGTATGAGAAAGTGATTGATATGATTTCAGTTTTCTTAAATTTGTTGAGGCTTGTTTTTGTGTCCTTTCACATGATCAGTCTTTGAAAATGTTCCATGTGCATTTGAAAATAATGTGTATTTTGCTTCTTTGGAATGGAAGTTTCTATATATATCAATTAAGTCCATTTGATCTAATGTGTTGTTCAGTTCCATGATAACCTTGTTGATATTTTGTTTGGAAGATCTATCCATTGTTGACAGTGGGGTATTAAAATCCCCTACTAAAAGTGTGTTGCTCTCTGTATCTTTCTTGATTATTATTGATTAAATTATTTATGTTCTGTCATTGTTACCAAAAAAAAGTATATGTTGAAAATATTTCAAAGCTTGTTTCTCTATTTTAAATGGTTTAGTAGAGGAAAATGCACAGTTTTCTAGTGAAAGCCCTCTATTATATTATTACTCAAGATTTCATCAAATCTCTATTGTGGACTAGACATTGTAATGGAAACACTAAGCAAGAGAGAAGCAAATGAAGGAGAATGTGGCTAAAAAACCATCTTATCCTCTACATCTTCTCCAACCATATATTCCTATCTTTCTAGTTGTCTCAGTCCTCTACAGACCATGAGCTCAGGAATTAGACTACCTGATTTAGATCCTCCTTTCTCCACTTGTTATTGATGTGGCTTTAGAAAATTATTTGACCTCTCTGAACCTCACTTGTAAAATTACAGTACCAATAATACCTACATCATTTACCTGTGTGAAGATTAAATGAGATAATACAAGTAAATTGTTTAGAACAGGGCTTGGTACATGTAAGTACTCATTAAATGTTTGCTATTAACATAATTATTTTTACTAATTTTAATGTCATCAAGAGAGACATATCTTTGTTCCCATTAGCCACTTCATAATACTGTTCATTCTATCCTTTATTTTGTACCTACCATGTGCTGTATGAACTTCAGAGCCATAAAGATCAGTAAGGCATTGATACATACTGGGTACCTAGCCTATACCCCTTTAACCACTTCACCCACTTTTCTTATGAGGAGTCATCATCACGAGTTATTTGTTCATCTGTAATTCTATCTCTTCAAAATCAGCTATGGGTTAGTTTTACTATCCATTTTTATCTCTTGAGCAGACAGGCATTGTGAATGGTGCCTTTACAGAATAATGGCTTCTAGCTACCGATGTTTTCATCGTTTCAAAGATTTAGCACTTACCTCGAGGTACCTACCATTCTCCTGCTCCTCTCACCCTGAGCAAATGATTTTGCGTATTTTGTGGATAAAATAATGTAGAACATGAAATAAAACTGTGTAGTCTCTAAAAGCAAAGGACCTACCTATGTCTACACATACCTTTATCTCTTCTTGCTCTGATAGTGCTTCCCCATCAAAACCAATACTGTTATCTGAGTTTTAGAGATCAGTCTCTCCCACCTGCTCCTAGACTTCATGGCATTTTTCATCTGCTCATATCTTTAAACTCTCTGATACCTTTAAACTCCATTCCCTATTCCCCCTCTAAAATCCATTCTTCCAAATACTCCTCTAACTAACTTCCTCTATTATACCCAGGATATTTAAAAGTTTAAAATTTGCCTACCTTTCATATTCACTCAACCCACTGCAGTCTGGCTTCACATAATACCAATTTCCCTGAAACCATTCTTCTAATTTCTAGAGACAGTGAGGGTCAAGGGTTGGGAAGAGTTCAATTCTTAGCATTCAGTGCTGCCTATTACTCCTCCTTTTATCCTTCTGCTTCTAAAACATGGCTCATTGCTGACTTTCATTCTGCCACTTTACAGCTACATCTCACCTGCTTCTCTTCACCTTAAACCTGTGCTTTATAGGTTCCTCAGTCTTCCTCTTTTTGCACTCTGTAAACTCTCCCAACACACTGTTTACACACTGTGCACTTTACACATTCAGCGCTTTGTTATTCATTTGCCTCCAGTTGGACACATCAAGACTACTGACCATCACTCACTCACACTGTGATGCCATATCCAGAGTTGAACTCTGGTCAGTTGTCAATAAAACAAGGCTGCTTTTAGCAAATGCCTGGAGAGCTCACCTTATTAGAAAAGAAACATGTGCTTGATTCCACTTCCATTAAGCATACATTCATTCTGCTTGTAGGCTTCTGCTAACTACTTAAAGGGAAACTAATAATATAAAAGAGTAGAGGACAAAAAAATACATTTTCTTTAAGTACACATGCAAGGTAAGATTTGATCACACGTAAGCATTCAAAGTTTAGTGATTTCAGTCTCCAAATAAATGGATAATTTTTGCTGGCAAATGGAATTGAGTTATTAAATTATCATACTGGTGTTGGGCATTTGTAACAAAAGAGAAAGGAAACCATTTATTTATTTTTTCCCTCAAGGCCATATTATATTTGAATGTTTCCTGCTTAATAGCTGCACCTGCTGGTAAGGACAAAGGATGCACCATACCTTGATTTTGTAAATAACTTACTGCAATAGGCTGAGACTTTGTGCCATATCTAATGAACATGTTGCCTCCTTCTTTTTTGATTGCTTTCTTTTTTATATCATTTAAAAAGAAAAGGCTTGTACTGTTGTGTGTACTAGCTTAATCTATTTTTTGTTACTGCTTGAAATTATTTCTGTTGTCATCTCAACCATTGTCAACCAACTGTCGGTAAAGTTTGTTTTCAGAATTTAGGGTGAGTTTGCTAAGTGAAACTGTCAACCTGCTTAAATACACAGTCGACTTTATTATTTGCAGTGTTAAAGAAAGGTAGTCATATCTTCAGCAAAGTTTGTCTAGAATTTCAAGGAGCACAGTTTCAGAAATGAATTTAAAAAGAGAATAATTTGCGATCAACCTAATTTTAGATAAATTCTAAATACAGCATCTCAGGAATAAAATTTAGAGTAGTTCTTTGATGTTTGACATGGGAGGATTCCAAGATTTAAAAAATAGGAAAAATGCTTATAAAATATGAATATCGCATAACATTTGTTCTTTTTTTTCCTTTTTAAATTATTAACAAAGTTGGGACACTGGAACCCTCAGAGTATATTTTACACCTTCATGTTATATAAGTACTCAGTTTGGAGGCCCCCAAAATTGTCTGATTAACAAGGTATATGGAGACAGGGTCCTTCCCGTTCTTAAATAATAAAGTGCCATCGAATTTCGCATTATTATTTTCAAGTGAATTCTGCATTCATTTATCCTTTATGTTAATTATTTGAAGCCATTATAATAATTATTTTTAATTAATTTTATTTTTCTGTCTCAAAAAATGGCAATGTTCACTCTAAACAAAGAAAAAAATGAGTTGTGAAAGCTAAATTCACATCTTTTTTTTTAATGGCAGAAAAAGAGAGAGCAGGTTTAATAAGTGATCGTACACTCCACAGAACAGGAGAGCAGGCCAACTCCGAGCAGAGATTGACCCCAGGGGCCAGGGGGCTTCTACTCTTATAGCGCGGATATTTCCTGGCTAGTTTTGGCAGGCTTTTATTGCTCATGTACAGGTAGTTATATTACATTAAAGCTACTGCGCATGTGGTGTCCCATGATTTTCCTTGATTGGCCACTAGGGAAGGGGGTCCCAACATCTTAATTTATTACAATGCTATTATAATGAAGCAGGGGTCATGTAGCATCTTCTGTGCAGGTGCTGTCATGATTCCTGTATTGATATCCTTAGCCCTGGGGCACCTCTAGAGTTTCCTTCCTGACTACCTCCTGCCTCAACTTCCCCCCTGAGAGACATGGTTCTCAAAAACTTTATTGGGATTGTTGAAGGGCGAAGATAATTTATTATTGCTGTTTAACTGATCCCTTAAGGAGGATCCCTTACTCCATATGCCACACACCAACACATATGCTCATGGACATGTCATACACATGAATTTGTGTGTCCAAGAAAGAACAAATCTCAGGAAACATTTCTGTAATACTCAGTATGTGCTCACCTCCTGCTTACTTTCTGACAATTCATTTTTGCCATTATGACTAAATATAGAAGACATCATCATGATATTCATGGGCCACGGGCATCCTTGTCTTCATGGATCCCTTCCTGCATAAAACAAAATATTCAGTTATCTTTTACAGCTGCATTGGTATAAAGACAAATATATTAATGTTATATTGTAAAACATTTTTGAGCTAAAATTTCATCTTTTTCTGATCAAAAAATATTAAACTATTTGTGTGTCCCTAAGAATAATCGGAGTCTCAGGCACTGGGCTTACTGCATCTCACATAGGCGATGGCCCTGGATACCTATGAATCCAATGCTTATTGACCGCCAAATCCATAGTTCTTACCTTGACCTCTTAACTCTCTGGATTTAGAATTATCAAGGGAAATTTTCTCCTTATCTTACCGTTACCTTAGGTTCTCAAAACAAAATTCACAATATCCTTAAATTAGATCCACCCTTAAGTTTTATATTTTCATTATTTGTCTCATCTCTTCCCTTTTCTTCCAAAAATAAGAACTCAGAAGTAATCTTTGCTTTTCCTCATATGTTATATTGGGCTTTCAATATTAATGAGTTAACTTGTCTTTCCTCTGCATATATTCACCACCACCACTTTCCCCAGGTTCAGTAGTTCCAATATGAAGTATTGAACCCATGGAGCACAGAGTTTCTAAGGAGTTTTCTGACTTCTTTTCTGTGATAGTTATTTTGCACATTGATGATGGATTAATTTTCCCAAAATTCTTATCATGGGATCATCATTTTTGCAAAAACCTCTAGCATAAATAATCTATTTTTAACTTATAACTCTAATGTCTAATTTGTAACCTGACCTCATTAACTTATTTCTCTCATCCACCCCACCACCCCTACAGTGAATGTTTCACTGAACTATGCAGTCTCCTGACCACCCCTCACCCTGTAATCACACTCACCCCCAACTATTTATTTACATTAGGCTGTTCTATCCCCACATTTTCCACCAAAAACTTCTACACAGTTACAGGTTCATATCTAGCCCTGCACCCTCCATGACATCATCTCTAAGTGCCCTATTTTATCTGATCCCACCCTTCTCTAACTCCTAACACATTTTTAAGGTCTACTATGATATTAGCCTGGTAGCTATAAGTCTGTTCATTTCCTAAGTGTTATGTTTATCTCTTGTTTTCTCTTATATTTTTTGTGTCTTTACAGTACCTATATATATTACTAGTTATGATAGGGAGTTAATATTTATTAGTATAGTGACTAATAAAAGCATTTTAATTAAATTTTAAAATCACAGTTTTCCAAGATAATTTGTAGACTATGAAATTAACATGTGAAATAGAAATAATACTGCTAGCAATTGTTTAAAATTTTATCTTATTAAAGTTAAGAGTTTTTAAAATTCCCTTGGATAGATTTGTGGTAGTACTAACTAATAACGAGGAATTTA
The DNA here is from genome assembly GCA_004026545.1 of Mormoops blainvillei. NCBI lineage: Eukaryota > Metazoa > Chordata > Mammalia > Chiroptera > Mormoopidae > Mormoops > Mormoops blainvillei. The sequence continues at coordinate 77,030 of PVJD01005582.1, read as the reverse complement.
TCAGTCGTGTTTGATAGAAACTCAACTCAAACTATGAGAATGTGGAGGTCAACAAGCCCTCTTCTCCTACATTCCTGATTTCCACGCTAGTGGAAGGAGACACGCAATGTTGGATAGTACTAAGGTCCATAAAGGAAATGAGATAGATTGAGGTCATAAACAGTAAATGTAAAGTATAGGAACTCATTTATACTTCATGATATTGTAAGTCCTCTCTATGTAGACAACTCAAATGAGATCTAAATGACAAAAAGGAGGTGGGAGAATGATAGCTATAGGAATATCTGGGAAAAGGAATATATAGATTGAGGGAACTAGAAATACAAAGTTCCTGAAACAAGAATAAAATTGGCTTAACAGAGAATCAGAAAAGGTCAGACTGTGCTGCGATCATGTGTCCACTCCTGGATCTTACTCCATGAGTCGGGCTATTCTGATTGACCACCAAGCGCCAATGTGCCTACTGCTAGGACAGGGGAGTTAGGGTTCTTGATTAACAGCTCTATCAGAGCTGCATACAGTGAGGTGAGTCTTCCTAGGAGGAAAGAATGTTAGAGATGCAAAAGAACAAATGCCCTGTGAATTTTTAAAAACAATTTAATAAGAGCTAATAAACTCTGAGTTAAGGATTACAAATATGAAATAGAAGCTCAATCTTTATAAATTTTCCATTTTTGTCGGTATGTGTCATTCAAACTTTGGTAAATATTTGAAAAGTATTCCTTATGAAAATGTGAAAATTGGTCATTATATTAATAATCCTGCTGTCTTTTCAGAAGAATAATACATTAAATTTTTTAATCTTTGGATTCCAAAGATAAGTTAAAGATATCTTTGGAATCCAAAGATAAAGTTCTGTTTAGTACATAATGTCGGTAGAAGTATTTATATTCTCATCTTGGAATTTTTCAGCACTTAGAGAGATGATATGTAAACTCCTCTGTTACCGAGACAGCCTAAAATAGAGAATAAGAGCTGGACATGGTTTATATTTGGTTCTGCCTGTTATTATATATGTGACTTTGGGACTCTCTGTGCCTCAGTCCTCTCATTCTTGTAATACAAGAAATAATAGTACTTATTCCTCAAAAAATTTCTTACGAAGATTAAATGGGTTAATAGGCATAGAGAACTTAGGACAATACCCAGCACATGGTAAGAAGCCAATAAATGTTAATTACTGTTATAATTATTACTGATTTGAAAAATCATTAGAAAATATACAGCTTCATATAAAATGTAAATCCTCAAAGAAATATTGTAAAACATATGGTATTGCTTTCAAGTGATTAACATTACGGTGTTATAATGTATTTTCACTTCTTATAAACCAATCAAAGCAGGTTTAACTTTACCTACAATACCCAAAATCATTATTGTGCTGAAAATAAAATATAGAATAATATTTAGTTGATTTGAAGCACATAAAAACAATTTCAAATGAGGAAAAAATCTAAAGTACTAATGGGAAGTTTAATATTGCATTTCCTATTATACACAGTGATTTAGAAAATGGTTCTAAAGCTTCTAAACCAAAAAGAAATATGCACACACACACCAAATGTGAATGGTACCGCTGTTCATAGTACAAAAGGAGAGAAGTTAAAAATGCGTTACAATGTAATAAAATCATTTTATTAAACTGTTAAGTTGACAATTCTACCATTATACCAGGTATTTCGTCTCTTTTATGATTTTATTGGAATTTCTTTATATCTAAAAACGGATAACATTTTAAGACTATATGTGACACACCAGTAATGCCTTGACCATATTCTTTCAGTACAATATATTAAAATATTTAACCAGTGTAGCCCAATAAAAGAGATAACCTTATAATTCACTAATCAAATTTCTTTCCTTAGAAGCTTTAACATAAACAAGAAACTTTAACATAAACATGTACAACATTTGACCTATGCTTATGTGAACATCATTTCTTATTGATTCTCTACTTGATTCACTCATTTGTTCCTCTACAGCCTTAAAACATATCAATTCATTTGGTACAAAATGTATCATAAATTAAAAAATGAGGAAAATTAAAATATCTTTAAAGATTAGTTTATATTTAGAGATAGGGAAAGGGAGGGAGAGAGGGAAAGAAGCATCAATGTGTGGTTGCCTCTCACATGCCCCCTACTGGGGACCTGGCCCGCAACCCAGGCATGCGAACTGACTGGAAATCGAACCAGCGACCCTTTGGTTGTCAGGCCAGCACCCCATCCACTAAGCCACACCAGCCAAGGCAGGAAAATAAAAATATTTTTAAAGTAATAAGATTATTGGTTAATCTGATTGCTGTGCAAAAAGAGAGAAGAGTGGAGAAGAAATAAATATTAAGGGCTTACTAGTCACCTGCTTGAGATATATACCATAAAATTTTATCTCCTATCTGGCTCAAGTCGATGTCATTACCCCATTTTTAGGTGAGAAAAATTGAAGGTTAGATGAACCTTTTGTCAAAACCAACAGCTATTATATGGTTGAGCCACTATTTACACCTGGTTCTGTGCTAATTCAAGCCCATTTTTGTATACCACATTGTGCTTTTTCTTGCAATTAATGACATTATGTCATTAATGTCACTATGTCACTATTTTACCACCAATCTTTACTTTCAACATCTATTACATTGTACAACAGAAGAGACTAAATACACATATAAAACTAGTTTTCTATGTATTTTTGCATTTTTGTACTTACAACCCAGAATATTGAAGAAATAAGCCTTCTGTACCAGTAAAATTTATCTCCAATCATTTTTTATTTCAATTTTAATTTTTTAATATTTCATTCTTATGCTCTACTGTCATTCTCTCAACTCCTTTGCTCCCTCTGAATGAATGAATAAATAAACAAACAAATAAATAAAGGAAAAATTAGGTTTACAGTAATGTCTGAAATCCTTGACTTTTTACTAATATTGACAAGGCACAGAATTGAACTTTAAATTTGTGTTTCCAAATAAACATCTAGTTATAAGGACTACATTGAAAGGAAACTAATGAAATTCCAAGGTGCTCTGGGGTGGCTGTTTTATTCTGATCGGTGGTAGATTGCACTATTGACCAAATGTCAGACATGGAGCGATACAATGATTGAATAAAAGTGTATACATAATCGGAGCAGAGAACTTTGCCAGGACCAGCCTCGTCCCCTTTCTCATAATACTAAAGGAAATTCTTTTTTTTTTTTTTCTTTCTGCTCTCTGAGTGCAAATAAATTTTTTCTGGGCCTCCTCCTCCTTTTATTGGTGCCCCCAGATAAAATAATGCAAGGTGCCTTAGCCAGGGACGCTGATGAAATATTTTCAGCCTAGATATTAATCTGTTATCAGTTCTGTAGGTGTGAAATGTGATGAAGATGACAGAGAATCATGCTCTGCAGGCCTCAAGTAATTTGCACCAAAGATATTTAGATCTATCTCTGGACACTGCAGATCAGTTATTATGGGAGGGGAAAAGCCCTTGGGGAGTCTACCTTGAAACATATTTCAAATGCCAGGGGAGTTGCATGAAAATTGGATAATGAATGAAACTCTGATTGCAGAAAAATCACTTTGGAATGTGACTGCTGCAGCACATTGCTGCTCTGTGTAAACTTAAATGCTTAACAACATAGACTGAGTAGTGTGGATTCCATGATGCCTTCTGATACTACTTTCTATCTTTACTCCTCTTGCACCATTCAGTTGGGGATGAAGAAATATTTGTCATACACCCCGATGGTTATATATTTTTTCTTTAACTGAAAAATTGACCATGGTGTGTTCATAATGTATGAGAGCCTGTAGACAACTTATGGTAAGTTCACCAAAGAAATGTTATCTTCTTTATAACTTTGCACAAATTAAGCATTGTTTCTTAAACTCCAATAGGTATTTCTGAGTGCCTATAAATTTAACTAAACCAAGTTCTACACAAGACTGGGCTTTTCCTCTCTAATAATCAAACTGGGATCAAGAGACATTATAAATGCTTCTTTTTGGAAAACTTATGTGAAACAGCTAGATGTATCTGCAATGGTAATCAGCCTGGTAGAGATGTCAGTGTACTCATTCCTAGTTTTAACTTAGGAATATAGCTTGAGACAAAAAAACCATGGTTGCTTATATCATGTAGGCCCTTACCATGAACATAAGTGTGGGATCACACTCTTAATATAGCTATGCAGAGACATCATGTTAATTTAACTTATGAGAAATTGTCTATATAAACTCATCAGCTTCTGAAGTTCAAAGTGAAATTAAAAATCTGTTTAACAATGGAAATGTACTCATGAAAATGCTTATGTTTGTAAGGTTTAAGAGCTGCCTCATTTTTGAAGTCTGCCCCTGAGCAGAATTGATCATTGTGCCCCACTTAAGTATGCACACGTTTTTCTCACAACCCCTAAAAAAATTTTTTTAGTGTTTATTTACATGATGGCTTGTGTTTTTTAGTGTGTAATCTCTATGGGGGCAGGAAGTCCTCACCAGAGTATGGCTCATAATTCATACCTAACAAGTGTTTGTAGAATGAACATATTAGCAAAAGGAAGAAGGATATATGAGTTAAGGTAAACGGGGTTATAGTGCAGGCAAGTCACCAATAAAGATGAAAATAGGCTTTCCTGATGGATTTTGTTCACATAGTAGAAATGGCAAAAATGGGAAAGGAAGAAAACAAGAGAGATACTCTAAAATAATTTTCATTTGTTGTAGAGTCAAAATTGGAACAAAAACTACCAAATGTAGAAATACTGTATTCTTTCCACCTACATCAGAAGGTCATCAACCAGGTGACATCAGAACCAAAGACATTTATTTATTCCAGGCTTTGCTGTGGTTAAAGCCTACCAGATGCTGGAGAAGTGAATTTCACAGTAAAAGCCACTGTGACCTTGAAAGTTCAGATCCAAGTCACTTCATTTCTTCATTTTTAAAATGGCACACAGATACTAGGGGCACCGATCTTTTCCAAGGTTATTTCAAAGTAATTAAGTTTGCCTGAAATATCTTTCCCAGTTAAACGTAGCATACTGGGTATAAAATCACCAAGAAAATTATTATGTAATTGTGTTATTTTAAACCCTTTTTAAATTAAAATTTGTCTTTGCCTTTGTGATTTTCTATCAGTAGATTATTGTCTTCATACCTTTTTCTTAGGTATGACCACAGTTTTGAAAATAAAACTACTATATAACAATTAGAGTATGAAATGCTTGAACAAAATAGACTTAATATTTTTAAATATTAAGTTATTGTGCAGTATATTTGCTTCTGATAACTTACATTATGGTAAAATTACTGACTTTTTTCTTGTACCCTAAAGCAAGCAAACAGAAAATCTTTATGACTATGACCTTGAATTATGCCTCCAACTAGATACAAGTTCTCATGTGGCAAGTGTTGATTCAGTTTATCTACCAGCATGAACAATAGATCCAGTCATTAGTGCCTACCTATTTTAAAAGCAGTTTTTAAACTTTTAAATTCTTACTTAGATGATCTCTGGAAAATGCTGCCGACACTCTAAGGAAATAAAATGCAGAAATGTTCACATTCATGAGACAATGGCTTTGACTGAATGCTGTAAAATGAAATCTGCTCTTTCAGTTTTTCTTTCGAAAGACAAATTGCATAAATAATACATTTGGGTCTTGCAATACCAAACAAGCACAATAGCTACTTTACAGCTTTCATCAAAATGAAGGCCATCTTTTTCATTTTCTTATGGAACCATTAATACAATATCATCAACTCTGATTGGCTGTAAGTTTCCAGACTGAAGGGATCTTGCCAGATGTCAGTGGAGGTGCTAATATCACTGGGAGACAGGACGGCGCCAGCCCGGTGGCTGGTGGCCTAAGCAAATTTGAAAAAAGAAGTTAATCTAAAACTTTTAAAATTTGGGGCACAGCATTTTCTTGGGAAAATTCAGATATCTAACTTCACGAAGTTCCTCAAATTCACAAGAGAATCTGTTACATAGCAAATAAGTAATAGAAATTTGACATGTAGATTACCTTCCTCATTCAGGTTTTGGAGTATTTTGGATATTTTATATATAAATTAGCCTTTTCACCATTTTTACCAATCTGAGACATTAAAACAAACAAAACCAGATATTTGACTGAGTTTATTTTCCTACTTATTTTCAGTTCAAACAAGAAAGATTTATTGAGAGAGGAATAAAAATAATGGTAAAATCGGAATTTCTGATTTTTCCAGGATTTAAATTATTCTTGCTAGGTGATCTCTGTCCCGTAACCACAGATAATTGAGAACTGGCTATAATGGACATATTAGGGTTTTCTTAAGGCAAAGAGAACAAGGCTACGTATTACCTTCCAGGTAAAGAGAACACAGGCAGATAACCACAAAATAGGGTTTTTTAAAGGGATGTACTAACAGGATAAATACAGCACTGCAGAAAGAATTTAGAGAATTAGAAAGAAACCATGGAAAACAACCTTATGTTACGTGGATTTAGCACGTCATTATTTAAAATACTATACAGAGGAGTTAAATAAGGTGATATAACCCTTGATATTTCTTTCATTCTTTTTGATGTTTTTAAAAAAATTCAGTTTTTCTCTTTTATGAAAGTGACTTTTAAAGGCCCTCTATATAATTAAGCCTAATCATTTTATCTTGGGGACCTTAAAGTATTTAGAATGCATTAAAACATATTCCAGATCAATAAGAATGAGATAAAAACTGCCAGTCCACTTGACATGAACAAATATGTACTTTGAGACTTCACTACATTATAGTATTGTATAGGTGTCTGTGAGTGCAGTTTCTCACTCCGGACTGCAGCTTACCAGCTGCTCTATCCTGAACAAGTTGCTCAACGTCAGTGACTCAGTTTTCTGTTCTATAAAATGGGAATGGTTATAGCACCTGCTTCACAGGGGTCTCGTGAAGTTTAAATGATACCCTATGTGCAAAATATTCAGAAGAATACCTGGTACATAATAAATATTCAAAAAATGTTAGTGGTTTCTTCTACCCGACAGCATTTCAAATGATATAAGAGCAAAAGTGAATTAAAAAGTGAAAAAAAGAAGTTACCATTTCTTGTTCTCAGCATTATATTCTGGTAAGATTCAAGAAAATTCTATTTAGTTACAAATTACTGCTACTAAGATTGAATTAGATTTGAGGAATTTAAAATACAGTCAGCATCAAATATTTGTGTTTGCTTTTTTAACAGGCAAATTAAAACACTGGCAAGTGCCTTTTAATTTAATTTTTAATTCTTATCCCTTTGGAGACTACACATAAAATATTCATTTATCTTCAATTTCAGTTTGGTAATATATGCTTGGCAATTAATAACTTGATGTACTAAGAGATAAATGTATTTAGGTTAAATGTTAGTGCTTTGTATAAAGCCTACTTTGCAGGAATTGTGTTATACTTCTTCCTCTTTAGAAAGAGATGAAGCAATCCCCTAATTTTTAGAGCTTTGGAAATGCCAGGGTGTCCCTACCTTCTTCAATAAAATTGCTGACATTAGAAACTCCACCTTAATTTTACTGTTCAAACACAAAATGCTAACCGCTCAAAGGCTCGCGGCTGACTCCTTATTCATCGCATTGATAGCACTGATTTGGTCAGGACAATCCTAAGGCTCCTTCAGACTAGGTTTTATTGTTGGCGGGTAGTGATAACTGGGAACCAATCATGAATTTAGCATTTTCCAGTATTGACGTGTACCATGGGGATCTGCCTAAGTTTTCTAACCTTCTGTTTATCTCATTTACCCAACTCTTCAAATAAAAATACAGAAAATCCCAACCTCTTTATATAAAGATAGAGTAACCTTATGCCTATACAAATAAAAACATGATTATTGACAACAGTAGAATGGCATAAAACTAACATCTATAGCAATACTGTGTGTTAGGTTTATAAAACTGGCATTACCTATAATTTAACCACCAACTTGTTTTCTTTGTTATTCATTTCCTTTCATGATAACTTTATTCATTATGATTTATTAATTATTTTAAGTAATTAAATTATAGTGTACTTGAATTACCAAAAACCTAACATTGGAAACTGGTAACAGAGTAGTAGAAGCCAAGAGACATGATTCTATTTAAGGCATTTGTCTATTCTGAGAATGAAATGGCTCATATGTTGAATGGTGGCTCTTTGAAACGATTTCAGTAGTTCAAGAATCTCAATGAAAGTAAACATTTCTTGGGTATAATTCTGCACCAGTTATCTGAGGCATCAATTTCTTTGTCTTTAGTTAAATGGTTTCAGTTCATTGGGATCTTATTGGTTATCTTACTGTAGCCAGAACAGTGATTGAAAGGTGTATTTCCTTGACTAATTTTAAATAAGAACAATGTTTATGATGCAGCAGTATGACTTGTTTTGTAGGAAAACCCATAGTACAGTAATTGAGTTTGAGAAGAAGCCAGTGGGAGGTTAGAGACAAAGAAATGTAGAAAGTTTGAGAAGCATGGAAAGGAGTACTGACTCCTTTTAACTTTATAAATCATTATAACCTGTTTGAATTTTTGCTGTCATACTTTTCCATCCTTAGGCAATCAAGCTTACTTCTGTTAAAGATGGTTATACCTCAAGTTAAGCATACAAACAGATTGAACTTACCTTCCCCAGTATTTTATGAAGGTATCAGATAAAGGTGTTGTGTGTATAAATTAATGTTATTAATGTTCATGTGTAGCTTATGAAAGTGAAGATGTATGTATATTTATATGCATATTTAAATATATAATATTGAATCTTTTGAAGGTTTGACTGAGAGAGCTATCATGTAACTAATTTCGTATGCACAGGTATACTGCCCTCGATTGATATACAATGATATTTTTCATCTTTATATAAAGCATCCACATTTGAAATTTCCATTGTACTTATACACCCACATTTATTTAATTTACTTGATTAATATTCATGCTTATGTAATATAAGTCATTGTTATTTGTACTATCACGTATTCTAAGTGTCCTAAGGAAATAAGCTTTGGTAAGTAATATTTATTAAGGTTATTAAAGTACCAGAAAATGGGTGTAATCTAAATGGCCAATGATAGGTTCAAAAACTATTGAGGGGACTATTTCCCATCTATTTTTTTTAAATGCTTATTTTAAAATGGACAAATTCTTGTTATAAAGTCAAGGGAAAAAGAAAATGCCAGGATGCCAGGTTTTATATGTAATAGGAACATAACAATATAAAAGAAGACTCAAAAATTTTTGTGAATCAAGAAAAAAATGTGCAACGGCACTAAAATATTAATAGTGGTTATCTCTGGACATCAGCATCATGATGAAATGTTCTTACATTTCTATTTTTCTGTGGTGAGCATATATTGTTTTTGTAATAAAAATTCTATATTCTTTATTTTTATTTTAAAAATTCATTTATTTAAGAGATAACTAAAATAATGCAATATTTAGTAGCTACATATTGCTAACCATGTACTAGGTATTACTTTATATGTTTAATATTTAACAACTCGGTGAGCTAATTCGTTCTTATTTTATAGCCAAGGAAACTTAGAAACAAAAAGGCTAAATAACTTGCCCAAATTTATACATTAGTAGATTGTGAAATTGGGATGAAAATAAAAAACATAGAATTTGTCTGTGCTATACTACTACAACAAAATATGTACAAGATCTACAAAACTCTGATGAAAGAAATCAAAGACCCAAATAAATGGAGAGATAGTCAAAGTTCATAGACAGGAAGACTCTACATTGCAAGAGGTCAGTTCTTGTTCAACACAATTCCAATCAAAGTTCCAGTCTGTTATTTTGGGGCTCACAACAAACTGATTCTATAGTTTGTATGGAGGAAGAGAGACCAAAAATCAACAATAGCATATCAATGATAAAGAACAAAGTCGGAGGACTGGCATTATCTACCTTAAGACTTACTATAAAGCTGCAAAAATCATATCGGTGTGGTAATAGCAAAAAAAGAAAAAAAAAAGACAAGTAGATGAATGGAACAGAATAGAGGGCTCAGAAACAGATCTACATAAATATAGCCAACTGATCTTTGACAAGGGAGCTCAAGTAATACGATGGTGGAAAAAAGAGAATCTTCTCAACAAATTATACAACTAGACACTCATATGCAAAACAACAACAAAAAATATCTAAACACAGATGTTTCACTTTGTACAAAATCTAACTCAAAATGGATCATAGATCACAATCATGAGAGGCAAAACCATAAAACTCCTAAAAGATAACATAGGAGAAAACCTGGATTGCCCTGCATTTGGTGATGATTTCTTAGGTACAAAACCAAAAGTACAACCTATGAGAGAAAAGAGTTGATTAGCTGGACTCATTAAAATTAAAAAACTTCTGCTCTACAAAAACAAACAAACAAAAAAAAACCCACTGTCAAGGAAATGAGAATACAAGCTGAAAGACATAACTGATTTTTTAAAAAGTCAAAAATATATAATTCTTACAACTCAACATTAAGAAAACAAACAACTCAAGGAAAAAGGGGCAAAGAGCCTGAATACCCGCCTCACCAAAGAAGATATAGCAACTAGGCATATGCAAAGGTGCACAATATCATTAGTCATCAGTGAAATGCAAATTAAAATGAGATGCCACTAGACACTCTTAAATAGTGAAAGTCTGAATACTATTATCGCCAAATACTGATGAAGATCTGAAGCAACATGAATTCTCATTCATTGTTGGTGGGAATACAAAATAGTACAACCACTTTGGAAGACAGTTTGGCAGTTTTGTACAAAACTAAACATACCATTACCATATGATCAAGCAATCACACTCCTGGGTATTAACCCAAATGGGTTAAAAACTCATCCACCCAAAAACCTGCACGTGGATATTTATGTCAGCTTTACTTATAATGGCCAAAACTTGGAAGCAGACAAGATATTTTTCAGTGGGTGAATGGTTAAACTGGATATCCAGAAAATGGAATATTATTCTGTACTAAAAGTATATAAATGATCAAGCCCTGAAAAGACATGGAGGGACCTCAAGTGCATGCTGTTAAATGAAAGAAGACAACTTGAAAATGTTGTATGATTCCAACAATATTACAGTCTAGAATAAGCAAAATTATAGAGACAGTAAAAAGATCAATGGTTGCCAGGCATTACAGGGAGGAGGGATTGGTAGGTGAAAATTTTTTAGGCAGTGAAACTATTCTATATAATACTGTGATGGTAAATACACACAATTATATATTTTTCAAAATGCATAGAATCTACAATACCAAAAATGCTCCCTACTGTAATCTATGAACTTCAGGTCATAATGACCTGTAAACGTAGGTTCATGGATTGTAACAGATGCACCGCTCCGATGTGGAATAGTAATATGGGGGAGGCTTGCATGTTTGAGGGCAGAAGTATGTGGAAACTCTACATACTTTATGCTGAACTCTGCTGTTAACTTAAAACTGCTCCAAATAAAATAAAGCCTATATTTTTTAAAATGTGAAATAAAGTATGCTAAGGTATTAATGCTTATCTCATTTGGTTCTCATAACAATTAAATTAGTAGAAATGATTCCATCCCCAAATTACAGGTGAGATCATTAAGACACCAAAGGTGTTTATTGTTGCTGTTGTTTTTTAACCCAAAGTCATCACACTCCAAAGTGCTTACTTGTAACAATTACAAATTCAAAACATTTTGAAAAATTCATGGTAAGTCTAAAACAGATTTTTCTGTATATTTTTGACAAAAGCAAAATATTCTCTAAGGACAGTATTATTCGCTTTTTAATAATGAGATGCAATTTGAAAGAAATCCCAGGAGTAAAATCAAGTGATAAAGCTGGATAATTTATTACAGACAAAAATAAAAATTAAAAAAAATAATGTGCTAAAGTGGAGTCACCAAGGGCCAAATTTGGCCTCTAGCTATTTCCTTTTTAGCTACCCTAACACTGGCAGGATATTTCACATATAATTCCATGTAACAAGTCACTTGAAAACTATACCCAAATTCTGATGTAGCATCAATGTGATAAAAATTGTTTGTGGCTCACCCTCTTAAATGGCATATGGTCGCCAATCCTTTGGTCCTCACCATTCCCCACCACTGAGGCTAAGTGGCAACTACTTAATGACAGTATTTGAACTACTATTTTTTTCTATAGTGGAACTGAGAAATTTTTTCCTTTTATCCATATGGCAAATATTAGGTAAGATAAGAGGGTCCCATATTTCATGAAAAATGAACATGTGCATTTATTTGTGGAAATGTTGAATATTCTATGTATTTAATATGCCAATATGTCTATATGAAAGAATACCACTTAATTCACTGATAAAAGATTTTAGAATAATTCTGACCAATATATGAGAAAATGTGTAGTAAAGTCTAATTAATTGAAAAATACTGATATGTATACAGGGCTCATTTTAACATGCAAGCAGTAGACGTGGTGCTGTAATAAAATACAAATGTGTATTAACTGAAAAAATAAACTTGCTCTGGCATCAAAGCCTTTTACAGTTGATAAGTTCATAAAGAAGTATCTGTAGAAGATAGCAGAAATTATGAGTCTCAAAAATGAACAAGTATTTGCAAATCTAAGTCTAGCTAGAAATACAGTTCAGAGTGCAGAAGAGAGACTTGAGAACTTACAGGACAAAGGATGTGAAAAGGTTAAAGTATATTAAAGCTTTCTATAGAAGCTGATAAAAGCCTAAATATAAAGATAATACCAATTTGTCTGATTATTCATGCTGTCAACTAGAATTTCGATCTGACCAAAGTACTCTGGGGCACAGTGCAATGACAAGCACAAATTTCGAAAATTATTTATCATGTGAGAAAAATCCTCAAGAGGTGAATGTAGTCATTTAATCGGTGAATGTGAATAAGAGTATTGCTCTTGCATTGGTACAAAACTTATATATAAAGGAGCAATGATTTATATTGAACAGAAAATTCCCATGTGTTCACTGTATCGCTTGAGATCTCTTTGAGCTAAATATGTTAACAATGAAGCCCACCATGAACATAGTGATAAAGAATTTCCCTCTGGATTTGCTCCCATGGCTTGATCCACTAATGTTTTGATGTTTTGCTCAATAAAGCAGAGGCCTACTTTTTAGTTAGCTTTACTCTATAAAGGTTAGTAGCTTGATATGCATGGTGTTGAAGATATAAATCCATATATGTACACACACATACATGTAAACACACAGGATTGAAAAAACATGTTCGCAAAATTCAGGTAAGTTACCAGCTGTCACCAGTGAAACCCAATTAAAACTTGCTTTCTATAGTTGATATTTTAAGCATCAAAATTATTTCAATTTCTTTGCAATATTTTTTGCACTGATTACACAAATTTATCACTTGAGGAGCTCGTCCTTAGAGAATTTTTATCTTTGGGAAAGGAAGATGGCACTGAACACTTGGCTTATTTTCCTATGCGAAGGCCATTCTGTGAAAACAAGAGGGGTGCCTGAAGTACATCCCCAATTCTGTATTTAAAGACCAGATTCTTAGAGGGAGGGAGCGTGAATGAAAATTGCAAATGGTTACTGCTGAACTAGCATGCAATACGGTTTTTAAAATCCAAAAACAGTGACACTGAAAACCAGAGGGCTACAAAACATAGAAACTCATGTGCACAGATTCAATACGTGTTTGGAAGTAGCTGTATTTGAGAACATCTGTTTTCCATAGTGTACTGAAGAAAACTAAGCATCGTTTAAAATTAAAAGATGCATTACAACAAAATACACAAAAGTGAATGTTGACACTAGAGCTAAAAAAGAATGAAACATTTTTGGGGATACAAATCAAAGGAGTAATGAATTACAAAAGGAAATTTTAATCATGGAATTATCTAATAGTTAATGTATTTGCTTCCATTTAGCTAAAAGTAAAATAAAATATCTAATTTATATCTGTACAATATTATACAATAAAAATAAATTTGGATAATATTTTTATGGAATTTTTTTTTTTACCCATCCATCTAATTTCACTCATTAAATTGACTGGTTAGCCAATTCTAAAAAAATAAAAAGTTTCAAATGAGGGGTTTTATTATAACTGAAAAAAAAATACAATCTACTAATTTAACTGTTGAGAAAATTCCACACAGATTTTCCAATAGCATCATAATTTTAATGTCTTTATTTCATAGTGGTAGCTCTGAAATTGTAGAATAATGTGCCTTTCATAAAATTACAAGAAATTTTAGGAAAAGATTCTTTGATTTTAAACATTTAAAAATAAGTTAATATATTTTAGTTCACCTTTATCTATTAATAATAATAATTAGAAGGGTGGTGATGTGTAGGTAGACTCATAGGTGTGATACAAACTGCAGCACGAGTGGCACTAAGCACTCAGTACGAGGGCAGAGAGAACCAGAATTCTGCATTGGCCTCAGAAGTAGCTACTGTAATTATAACAACTACTGTGCAAAGATTTTACCCGTGTTTGGAAGTAAACTTTTTTTTTCCATTATGAGAGAAGGTTAAATACCCTTCTAAAGGTGGCATTTCCTTCTCATATTAAAAAATGAATTTGATCTTTGACTCCAATTGGTCTCAAAATTGACAACTTTATTCTTCTATTTTACATTGACAATTACTGTTAAAGTCCCTATTAAAATTATAATACCAATATTCTTTTTTGTCTAGGAAGATTGTCATCTTTTCTTTTATATGTAAACATTACCTCAATTATCAAGGTTATGATGAATTATTTTGTAAAGGGTAACATTATCCATGTATGCTGAAGATAAAGTAAATTAAATGAACAGATAAATTAGATACAAAGAAGGATATTAAGAGATTATGGAATTACTTCCCCTAAAATCTTTAAAAACAGTCCAGATACCCATCTACCTACAATAGTTTAGGTAAGGTTTGCCTGAAACCAGCCGGATGAAGCAGAAAGATAACCTCTAGAGGTTTCCTTCAACCATATTTTTTCTAAGATTTCATTCCGTTGCCCTCTAACTGTACTGGCATCTTCTCAGTTTTCTGACAAAGATTCTGGGCGGCATAGTTTCTTAATGTTAGCACACTGTCACTCGAATTTTTTAGTTACATTTTTCAATGTAAAAGAAAAGTAGCCAAAAGGGAAACATTACCAAACTTCAGACTTTGTGTTTAAAAAAAAAATTAAATATGGTCAAGCTCAGTAAAACATTATTAAAAGTCACGATTGCAAAATTTAAAAAAAAGTAAACCCCACTGGGTCCTTCATAACTGTAGCCTTGTCAAATAATATGATTCTGAATTTCAAACAGAATTTAAAATTTTTCACCATATAAATCAAATAACAATTTCCATATATATATATACACATATTAATATATATACATATATACTAATGTACATATATATGTATATATACATATATATTTTCTCTCTATATATATAAACACACACACACACACACATATTCCCTTAATGCTAAAATGGAGTTAAATATCTTGCTAAAAATGATTAGGTTAAGGAATAATAAATTTAATGCAACCACATAAGACACCTACAAAAAGTCTGAGGTGAAGAGGAGATTGCTACATACAGAAACAAGCCAGGGAATGGCGCCCCCTGGCGTAGGACAGTGTCAGACTTCATCAAACATTGTGGCTGCTCTGGACAGATAGCTTGCTCATGACCCACTTCTTCCATAATTGTTTTCATGTTGATTTATTATACAGAATTAGAGGAAATTTTTTTAATAAGTGTTGGTTATTTAAGGTGAGAAGTTAATCAATAGTTCAATCTTTTTAACATTCTGAATAGTTTTTTAAATTAAAGCACCAAAAACATATTTTTTTGAAAAGACAACCCACTGAATGGAAGACACATTCACAGATACATGTGATAAGGGTTTAATATTCAAAATTGATAAGGAACTTATAAAACCTAACACCAAAAAAACAAACAATCCAATTAAAAAGTTGGCAAAAGACCTGAATAGACATTTCTTCGAAGAGGACATACGGGTGCTAATAAACGTATGGAAGCATGTTCAATGTTACTTATCATCAGAGAAATATAAATGAAAACCACAAAGAAATATCACCTCACACCTGTGAGAATAGACATCTCAATAAATCAACAAACAAGTGTTGGCAAGGATATGGAGAAAAGGGAATCCTAGTGCATTGTTGGTGGGAATCCAGATTGGTGCAGCCACAGTGGAAAGCAGTATGGAGTTACTTCGAAAAATTAAAAATGGAATTGCCTTATGACCCAGTGATTTCATTTCTGGCAATATATCCAAAGAATCCCAAAACACTGATCTGGAAGAATATACGCACCCCTACATTCATTGCAGTGTTATTCACAATCACTGAGACTTGGAAGCCCCCTGAGTGCCCATCAGTAGATGAGTCGATAAAAAAGCTGTGATACATTTACACAATGGAATACTACTCATCCATAAAAAGGAAAGAAATCTTATCTTCTGTGACAGTATCGATGGACCTAGAAAGTGTTATCCTAAGTGAAATAAGCCAGTCAGAGATAGACAAGTATCATATGATTTCACTTACATGTGAAATCTAATGAACAAAATAAACTAACAAAATAGAAAGAGACTCATAGATACAGAGAACAGACTAACAGCTGTCAGAAGGGAAGGTGGTTCGGCAATGGGTGAACAAAGGTGAAGGGATCAAGCAAAGGAAAAAAAAATTCATAGACACAGAAAACAGCCTGGTGGTTACCAGAGGGAAAGAGGGTGGAGAGAGGTAGAAGACAGTAAGGAGGGGATAAGTGGTGATGGAAGGAGACTTGACTTGGGTGGTGAACATACAATACAATATACAAATGGTGCATTACAGAATTGTATTTCTGAAACCTATATAATTTTATTAACTGATGTCACCCCAGTAAATTCGATAAAATAAAAAAGTAAATACAAAATAACACATTTACTTACTGGAAAAATATTTTCTATAACTAAATTAAAGCTGGCATTTATTAAGTGAATAGTAATGCACTAAGTTTTAGACTGAATTTTGAGGAATTTGAAACTGTGTATTTGATTAGACTGTATTTTCAGCTATTATGTCCTCTGATCAGGAGGTTATCAGAAATCTCTCCAAAGCTAATTCTACTTTTTAAATGTCCTATTTTAGCAAATTAATTGCACCATTTTCACTGACCTCCTGTACTGACACTGTAATTATTCTTTGCCAATTTAGTGTATATATATTTACATACAAGGAGATCTACATCTTTGAAGTTGACAGTTGAATATTTTATCTTCTGTATATTCAATGAAATGACCACTGAAAACAAGCTATACTTCTTAGCATCCTCAAAGTTCCAAGTTAATCCCAATTGCTGTACCAAGGAACCACTAGTCTAATTTTTATCACTGTATCTTAGTTTTTCCTGTTTTGGAACTTCATGTAAATAGAATGTACTCGTTTTTTCTAGTTCTTTCATTAAACATGATTTTGAGATTCAAAACAATAGGTATTTTTGCCATGTTAGTCATTCATTTATAGAAAGTTCTATTCTAAACGATTTGTGGCACTAATATTTTTAGATAGCATATATTACAAAAATTGTGATATTTTACAAATATTTTGATAGTTTTATTAGCTTTACAGGCAGAAAGAGAAACCACTCTCTTCAAGCCTATGTAAGAACAATTTACATAATGAATTTCTGTCCAAAATATTAATGAATATATGACAATTTTTTCTAAGGTCTGCATTGATGTGTTAGTTATTTAGGATATAATGGCAACTGTTGTTTAGGGTAGGTTTTTTAACAGACAAACATTCATTCTGTGGAAAAAGTGATCACCAGAGATTGCAATAGGGCCTTAGCCAATTGCTAAGTAGTTGTTACAAAGAATGTGTGTAGCACAATGTGTTTCTCCTGGCAAAAGCAATAGAATTTCATGACACCTTCTGGGGAACTGGCTGTTAGGATTCAGCACTCTCACCTGCAAAAAGTCTGCAAAGTGTGTGTGACTTATAGTGCTAAATGACTTAAATATCATGTGTGGGTAAACTTATTCAGTGAAGAGTTTTGAAAGAAGACAGTATGTCCAGAGAAAATATATCTGATTGACTTTTCATAAATCAGATGCCCAGTTTACTTAACTTGAAAAAAAATTTCTCTAACTTTGTGACAGACACTTAGGAGAATTGTGGCTAGGGAAAAATACATAGGAACCACAGTCTCTAGAAGGTATGGTGTCACTTTTAAAATCTGTTACAATTTTCACAAATGCTATTCAATCATCAAAAGAGAGTGTTTGCATTTAATAAAATAAATAAACATGTAGCTATAACACAATCAACATATTGGTATTTTATAACTATAGGTAACATATACTAAAGGGTGGATTGGATGCTTTTAGTAAATCATTTGTAGTATTTATTTAAAGTAAAACAGAATATTTAGGTTCATATAAGTGCACCTAACTGGAGTTTATTGGTCAAGTAACATTGTTAATATATAGATATCTCTTTAACTGAAATATTTGTATAATTTCTCTTATTCCAAATAAAGAAGATAAATTCTATTTTACTCTAAATGACTATATTTTGTTTTAATAAGGACAAAAGAAAGAGATTCCTAGGTAGTTTATATACAGCTGCAGAAAAAGTTTACATAACTAGAGCAATTCATTGCCTTGTTTCTCTTTTCATTATACTGTAATTGTTTAATGAGAAGAAACATTTGTTACATCTATGATCTGATCCAAGAAAAAAAAAGAGTTATCTTTATTTTATGCTTTTTTCATAAGATATTAAATATATCTATATGACTCATTGCAGCTACTTTACTGTTTTCATATAATGCATACATCACTTTCTGCAAAGAATTCAATAAATTAACAATATTTCTGGCCACTACTCAGAGGAAACAAACTCGAGCATACTGTAACTGTATAAATCACAAGTCCAGTTTA
Organism: Mormoops blainvillei; assembly: GCA_004026545.1. NCBI lineage: Eukaryota > Metazoa > Chordata > Mammalia > Chiroptera > Mormoopidae > Mormoops > Mormoops blainvillei. Next base: position 58,124 of record PVJD01005582.1, on the reverse strand, counting down.
ACATGAATTAAATGCATAAAATCCATCAGTGTCTCTGGAATTTTGCCCAAAACGTTTGAAAACCACAAATAAAGCAAATGTGATGTTAGTTTGGTTTGTGAAAGATTCACTTTTCCTTCATGTTTCAGAAAGATAATAAGGCTTGAGTCAGGTAATAAAAATAGTTTAAATTTAAGACTCACAGTAAGTCTGTTTAGACTTATTGTCTAAACTTTACTTTTTGAAACTGGCAGGAGACCTAACCATTTCTATATTTTTCATTTCTGTTGTTAAAACTTTCATTGTAGTACCTGTAAAATGTGTGCATATGCCCAGAAACATGCAGTTTATAGTACTCATTTCAAAACTGTCTCTGTTTGAAAACAATGTTTGGCACAAGAAATCAGCAAAGACATAGGAAAAATATTAAAATCACTGTAGGAGTGACAACAAAAAATGGAGAGAGACATATTCCTCCAACCTGATCCTTTATGATACATTTCTAGTTATTGAGTATATAAATTCCAATCCCCCTAATACAACTGAAGGGGGAAAACATGATTAGCATATCACTCAAAGCTTCACAACTTTAAATTCAGCTGATGTAAATTCGCTCTGCATAAAATGACTTTTAATATTTTGTTCTTTAACATAAGCATTAAATTTTGTATGATTAAAATTTTTATTTACTCTCTCTTCCTTAATTTAGGATTTTATTTGTTATTATTGTCATTCCTAACGCATCTTGACAATAATGTCTTTCTGCACATAAGAGCAAGGGGAGTTTTAAAGCAAAAGGCGGCATTAGCCATGGTGCATAGACTTTGGAAGCAATCCTTGGTAAAATAAATAATGTGAAGGGAAACTGTTGTGACCACTTCAGCCTCTCAGTTCCACAGATATAAATCTATCTTTCACAAGAAAAGAGAGTTAGGAAGATATAAATAGTCAAACATCGTTAGAATGACTTATTTTTAGAATTTACTTAATAGAATTATTAGATAGTGGCCAGCTGTAGGAACAAAGGATCCCTGGTGTTTGAGACTCTGACAAGAAGACATTTTCACCCTGCTAATATAAAGAGATTCTAAGGTAAAAAGGCAGGATAAGGGAGCTTCTCAATTAAAAAGAAAAAAGAAAAGATTCCATGCAGAGTTGAGACAGAACCATATACAAGTTGGTACTCATTTATTTTCCTAGTGCTATCTAGTCTTCAATGGCTACAAGTAGTTGATGGTATTTGCGGAAGAGCTCTGGGTGCAACCAAATGACAGTATTTTCAGAAGAGCTTTTCTTTATTCAGGAGTAATTGTTCAGTACTGTTTTAAAGAAAAAGGGTGCCTTTTATGGAGTTAATTGCCAACACCTTTCAGTACTTTGCATAAGATGGTGATGATCTTAAAGAAAGTGCTACCATACTTTAGACATTTAAATATCTTACCTCTTTAATATTTTTTAGTTCTTAAAGAGTCTATTCTGTCTTTGATACATGTACTTGGTGCTCATCAATGCTAATGGGAATTAGCAACAAAATGGACCCTTAATCATTTATCTCACAGTACAGAAAGGCATGATTGGAGGACTTGATTAGGGCTATAACTGAACAAGATAATATAAAGATTTGATTCTCTTTAAACATGTCCATTGCAATAATTCAACCAGAAATTTATTATAAAATTTTTTTCTCCTCGATATTTTACCATCATCATCATTATTTAAGTATGTCAACACAATTTTATAAAAACATTAAAGGTGTTTAAACACTAGTTATTTGCAGAAGTAAAGACATGTATTCATAGTACCTGCAATACTATTTGGCATGTACTTGCTGTACATCAGTTTGCAATACAAGTACTTACCATGTTTGAAAGTGAAAAGTTACCTTATTCACCCAAGAAACACTGTGTGAAAAGTATTCTCACTTGCTTTCACTGAGTCTGAAGTTTTTAAGAGAGAACATACTTTCAGAAAAAACTTACCATTTGTGTGACACACATTTATGAATTCAAGCTGAGAAAAATACTAATCTATATAAATATACTGTAGGCAATACAGAATGTGTATTCCTTGGGGCAAAACAAACTGAGATCTGGGAATTTCTGTGGATTTCTGTTAACCTGATGCCGATTATCTGAGCATACCTAGTTTCCATGTGGCTTTTTTCTGCCTTTATCTGTACTGCTTTTTTCCACCCGAAGGATACAGTCTACTTCCCCAAAGACATCCTTGCTCCTACCAAACCACTTTAGTTTACAAACCCAAGCCAGAAGTTTTTACTGTTGCCAGAAGTGTTTCTCACTTCCAGTCCTGAGTTGCAATGCTTCTCATTGCAAACATTATACCACCATCACATTGTGATTTAAATGAATGACTCCAGCCACATCATAGGAGGCTAGAATCATGAATAGTCTTTCCCTGTCTCACCCATGAAATCAAGTCGATCAAGTCCTTTGGCATCAAATCTCTAATGTCATTCAAATTTGCCTACTTTCTTCCTTCTCACTAAACTACCCTAGCTCAGGCCGCAATTATCTTTTACCTGGGTGAATACCTAATCTCCTCTCACAGAAGCCTGGAGATATCTTTCTAAAATGCACACTTAATTACATTAAGCATGACCCTGCAACTCACCTCAACTTCTTAAAATCCATCAGTGACTCTCCATTGCCCACAGGGTATTTTCTGAATTCCTTTCCTGGGCTTATTTTGTGACTAGAGAACCTCTTACTTTTTTAGTTTCTTTTCTCCTCCTTTAACTTCCATATAGGTTTCTGTACTCTCTCTTTATGTATATCTAATTCATAAACAATGTATACTCCTGATTTTGTGCGTTTACAATTTTGCATAAGTGGTAGCATATTATTCCTATGTTTTTCAACTTACTTTAGATTTACTTCTTAATTCATGTAGATCTAGTTCTTTACTGTCCAGAAATCTATTGTTTAAATGAAATAATAAATGTATCTATTCTTCTACTTTAATATCATTGTGTCTCTAATAACTGGCATATATTTGCTACTCAAAAATATTAATATTTTAATTTTTAAAAAATACATATAGTAACCATTAAAAGATATAAAAGAATTTTGTATGGCTTGATAAAATTGAAAATTTACCCTTTTACCTCCTCCATTCCAACCCAACCTGAGGGAAAAAGGCAAAAAGACAAAGTTCTGGGGACTCTCATTACTCTGGGAAGTCTCTCCCTCCATTTGGGAGAGAATGCTGAGCAGCTGAGGGAAAAAAAGAAATGAGAAAAATGTCTGGATAGTACAAGCACATCTTTACTAGCTCTGGAAGTCAGTTAGTAGCAGCATGAACGACTGCCTGAACTCATGATTTTTGTTAGCCAAGCAAAGCATAAAGGTATAATCAGAAAAACCAATCACAGAAGGGTAAAGAAGAATGTAAGTGACAAGATGTTTTGAGGGAGAAGGAGACCAGGAGAAGAGGTGCCAGATGACGTTTCTCTCCTCACTTTCTACACACCAAAAGATTAATGAAACCGCAGCTTCTGTCTCTCATAGTACCCTAACTTTTGGGCACCATTTTTCCTAAAGCCAGGGCTGAATTGACAAGAGTTGCTAAGCATAGATAAAGAAGATGAACCACTGTAAAGGGAAGCAAAGAATTTTGGGTTCCACATTGAGTCAAAGTAATTATTTTAAAACTCTCCTAACTAAGTGACATGAATGTACCTCAGAAGAATTTTTTTTTTAAATCTCAGACTTAGGAAAGATAGAGGAATTGAGTTCTCCAAACAAACTGCATAGTTTCAGGTAATGACCATTCATCCTGCCATGCCCTTAGGTGTTAGAAGACTCAGTTGAGAATCAAAGTTCAATCACTAAGCTATATCTCTGGAAGATTAAAAGGTCTCACGTAAAGTGAGAAGGACATCAAATTGGGTTTAGAAGAAATGTTGTCAAATAGGCAAACCATAAAAGCTGAAAGGAAGGAAAAAAGAGGAGAAAGGGAAGGAGAAGAAGAGATAAAACGGGATGGAGAAAAATGAAATAAACATAGCTAAAATAAATGAAGAAAATCTCCATGAGCCCTTTTTCTAGATTTTTACCTAATCAAAACACAAATTAGATGTTTTAATACACTAAGATAACTTTTTAAAAGTAGAATAAAAAAAGAGGGTATTTGTACAGTTAAGGACACAAATTGAAGAACACCATTTTATAATTAAATTTAAAAGAATGAAGTATTTATTCTTTTAAATAGTAAAATATTTGTTTAAATAGTAAAGCTATTCAACATTTTTACCCATGGGCTGGAGATGTAGGGGTTTTATTTGGATTTCTTTTTACTTCTCTTTTACTTTTTAATAAGCACATAAAACTAGTACCATGAAAATGCAATAAGTAGAATGTTTAATAAATTGGATTGACAAAGTCAAAATCCAAAGCGGTACCTTAGAGCAAACATTTAATATAATCACAGTAAATTCATAAAGGAAAAAATCAAAATGATTTTTAAAAATTGATAATAAATGTGGATTACAGATATAATCCAATCTAAATGTTACTGGTTTCCTTGAAGTAAGCAACACAACAAATGGTATAGAAAAATGTTTCAGTGATATGATAGAAGAAAAACTTCTGAAATTAAAGAACTAAGTCTGTACTTTATAGGGAGATATTATAATCTTGAAAAAAATCATACCATCAGTAAGAGGGAATGATTTAGTAAATAGTGTAAAAGTACAATATACGAGGTCGGTGCAGAGAAGGAAAAGTTTAAATCCCATCAATGGAATTAAATCTCTGCTGTATCTCATGGCAGAGACATTATTTGAGATATGCTTTCAGAACTAGACTTTTTGGAAGATAATGTTGGGGGAAATTTTGAACAATAGTTTGAGCAAAAGTAAAATGAGAAATTATAAGGATTATTTGGAGAAATTTAATGAATGAAAGGTTGACAGGTAAATGTGAACTGGAAATGGAGCTTAAGAGTAGAAGCAATTAAGAAAATGTAACCAATGTGTAAAACCTGATTTTCATCCTGTAAGCAATAAAAAACAGTTTAAAATTTTTGAGTTAAACTTCTACTTACCACATTTTTATTCCAATGCACAATTCCTCCCCATAAGCTAAGAATTTAAAATAAAAGCCATCATTAATATTTCAGACTGAATTGCCTTTCCCTCAAAACTGGCAGAGCTCAACATACTGGTTTTCAACCTGAGACATTTGGCAATGTCTGAGCACATATTTGGTTGTCACATCTGTGAGGAAGGTGCTATTGGCACCTAATATGTGAAGGACAGGTATGCTGTTATTCATGCTATAATGCAAAAGACAGTCTCCTCCCCCAAAGATATATCAGCCCATAATATCAATAACACTGGTGTTGAGAAACCTTGGCCTAATTTTAAGCTAACCAGCAAAACCCAAACAAATATTTGCTAATTTTTTTGAGCTGTTCAAGTAAGCGCAACATTCTAAATGCCTTTCCTCACCCTCCACAAAACTCCTTGTCCCGACAGAAAGATCTCTCTACACACATTTTATCCAAAAACACTGTCTACTTAATCTAGTCATGCTCCTCATCCTTCATATCCAAGGAGACTGCCAAATTCACTCCCTTCTATAACCTATCATCTTTTGAATCTTATTCCATTATGATTCTATACTTCTTCCCTCCAACCAGTTCTCCCACAGCTGCCTTCTCAGCTCTTCCCTCTGTGCCCTCTGGAATTCCATTCTCTAATAAATAAATTATTCTGTGCCTTATAGTTCTTCATGGAATGCTCATATACTTCCCTGTAGCATTCTCAAATGACCCAAGTGCCATGAGTGCTGGGAGGAGAGTAGAGATTCATCTTTATGCCTACTTCTTCTTTTAAACCATAATGTCACTTTCTTAAAATTACTTTTTTAGGTTCATGACACCTGCCTACATACTCTGAATAGCTCCTTTGTCTGTCATTTATGACCCTCTTCATCACATACCCAAATTCATTAAGGATGCTGCACATCTCCTATCACAAATACAGTCACAATCATGAGCACCTTCAGTGTTCACATGCACAGCTTTCCCAACACCGTAGTCTTACAGACCTCCTCAATTCCAGGACGCCCATATGCACACATTTAGCCATCCACACCCAAAAGCATATCGCTTAGAACTTGTCACTTGTTTTTGTTTGGACTGAATAATTTATACATTTTTTAAGAGTTAAAAAAATCATATTTTGTGGTATATAAATATAATGTTAAATTTAAATTTCAGTGTGTATATATAAAGATTCATTAGAAAATATCCACACCTCTTCACTGATGTATTCACTATGGCTGCTTTCATACAACAACAGTGTTGGGTAGTTCTAACAGAGACTATTGACTGCAAAGCCAAAAATGTTGACCACCTGGGTCTTTACAGAACGTGTTTGTTGACCACTGTCTTAATAAATGAGTTGAAGAAATAAGTCCAAATAAACCACACAGGTAAAAACAAATACCATATGATTTCACTTATATGTGGAATCTACAAAACAAAACAAAATAAAACAAACAAACAAAACAGAAACAGACTCATGGATGAAGTGAACAAATTGATGGTTACCAGACGGAAGAGAGTGAGAGATGAACTCTCACGGGGTATTCTGAGTTTTGGTTAGCTCTAGCTGCTTTGGAATCAAGAAATCAAGAACTTTTTTGCTAGTGGTCTGTCAATAATTTACAGTCATGTTCCTTATGAGTGTTACTTTTACTCCTAATAACAACTGGCTCTTTTCATTTATTTTCATTATATGGTACTTTAAAAATGTACTTTGCATGCGGTCCCATGCAGGCATCCTAGTTCTAAATTCATCTTTTACAACCTGGTAGGCGTAGCAACTGTTATTAGCTGAGTTGATTCTTGAGGTATTTATTAAACTAAAGTCACAACAAAAAATGTATATGCTTAGCTGAACTCATCCATAAGTCTAGATAATGGGTTGCTTCACGGTCAGTGATTTGGCTTCCCTACAATGACGATTTCACACTATTTCAATCTCCCATGTTTCAGAAGGCAGCAGCCCGGGCATCACCCTCTATCACAGCCTGGAAACAAGGAGGTTTCTTTTAGAAAAAGCTGTTGTTACGTTATTATTATCTCCCAAAATGATTCTTCTTGGTTCACATTCATAACATTTCCTTTATAGCTGGAATCTAAATTCCTTTAGAGAAGAAATCATTTCTACTCTTGTGTCCATGATTTTACTTAATATGACTTACTTAGAGATACCCGAAATCAGTTGTGGTATGAATAATCATTTTCTGCTAACCAGTATAACAAAAAGATATTAGATTATTCAAAACTAAAATATCAAAAACAATTGTGAAAATTCATTAGTGATTTTCTAAGTAAAATATAAATTGTGTGTGTATATTTTGCTTCCTGAATATATAAGAATCACTCTCCACTTTGGTTCAAAAGATAGATTTTTACTTTAATATTTCATATTCTTATATATACAATTATGAAAATAGTGTGTAAGCCTAGAGAAAAAAAAGAATTCTAGAAATAAACTGTAAATAAAATAAATTCAGAAAAAATAGATTACCAATTACCAACTAATTTTTCTTCTCAAGTGCACAACTAATAGTAGATTAAAAAACACCATACCTGGGCTTATCACATAAGATGTTCCAAATTTTAGAACTCTTATCTTTGGTGACCCTGAATCCAAAGCTTTCCTTAAAATTGAAGATTTTGAAATTAGCAAACAAGTTTACAAAACACAATTATATTTTATATTACAACTTGACAAAGAACCATCTGTTAATGGAATTTTTGTTTTCTTTCAAAAAATTGGTAACTACCACAGACCAGAATTTATAACATATAAAGTGAAGTGTTTGCTATGTTAAAATATGGAGACAAACATTTAAATTCTATTTCCACCAATCAGGGTTAGTTAGATCTGTATATCAAGTTAAAAACTATATATGATTTTATAATATTGTATAGTTATTTTCTCCCTATAGTCATCATTTAAAAAATCCATTTAATAAAAAGTATAACTTATTTCAAACTCATTTGAGACTATATATTTGTACTCTACCAATGAAGTTCAAGACAATGGTAGCAATGGCATAATTAAAAAAAAAGAAAACAACAAATCTCATAGATATAGACGACAGTATGGTGATTACCAGAGAGGAGGTGGTAGAAGAAGGTAAAGATGGGATAAATGATGACAGACTTTGGGTGGTGAACACACAATACAATGTACAGATGATGTATTACAGAATTATACACCTAAAACATATACTTTTATTAACCAATTCACCCCAAAACACGCAATAAAAAGAAAAAAAGAACACATTTAACACACAAAAATTAATCTAAATTTAGCTTTTTAAAAATAATTATTAGATGCTCAGCAAGAAATGTAGTCAAATATTTAAATGCTTATATTTTTTAAAGCTAATTTTGATAACTAGAATAATAATTGGTCCCACACAGTGTTTCAGTTTTGAAATAGAGATTATACCTGTCTACATTGTAAATAGTAAAACTGAACTTCTTTTAACAGAGCACTAAAATAAGTGACAACAGTGATTATATGTCTATTCCATACTATCACTTAAATGTATCTATCTTCCTCTAACATATAAATAACACAATATAGCATTGTTCTTCTTAAAAGAAACTGACTATATGAAAGTTCAACATATGGGGAAATAATAACATGCTTATAAAAGTAAAGGAGAAGCTCTTATGATATGACATTAAATTCTAGATCTAAAGTTGTTCTGGGAATAGCTATTTACACTGCTGGTAAATTTCATATTAGAGGTCCTAGTCTATTGAGTACTTTTCTCTTATTCCCATCTAAAAAAATAAAATAAAATAAAATAAACACTCCTCTAAATACAAAAATCTTGTCCTGGACTGCTAATATCTCTGTGTTTAAAATCTCCACAAACTGCCTCTACCTATAATGAAATATCTATATATGTATTCATAGTTATCTAATAATTTATACTATTTTTCTGTTGGTTTTTTTTATTGTACATTTTATTTTAAAAGAATTTAAAACCAATTTGTTCAATAAGAAGAGTTGATAATTTCCAGAGGATCTGATACAGAAAGTCTGTGTGAGTGGTTCATAAAATATTATCTTATTAAATGCAACCATATTTTAATGCTGAGTTGGACTTAAATTATTTAAATCATTCCATTTTTCATTTGGTATATATTTATCTTAACATTAGTATAATATCATACTACAAAGGAATGTTTAGTACACTGATGGACTATCAAATCATATTCTTATGGTCTAAATTTGGATTTGTCATTGACCATCTTCTACCTTCATCCCCTGCCTCCCATCTGAAGCAAAACTACATACAGGAAAAGCATAAGATGCTCACACCAACACAGTTCACCATTACAGGAAACTTTTCTTAGTCCTCTCCACATACATGTCAATATAAGATATGTGAAAATACTTTGTTAATGTTTATATGTATACATAATTTGTATACATTATATACATACATACATATACAAATATATATTTCCCCAGAAGCAATATCTATGTCATAGAAAACTGCACACATTATATATGTATATGTTATATATTGAATCATTTCATTTAGTATTATACAATACAACTTCAAAGGTTCCTCCCTTCTATATAAACTTGTCCTCAAATTATTCAAAATATATGACAATTTTTGTGATTATTAATTCCTATCAAAGAAAAAGAGTCTCAAGTCATGTAAGAAGAAAAAATATTATAAAGTCATTTGTATGAAAACAGGAATTGTGGCCATATTGAACTTGGTACATATTTTATGTAACATTACGTATATGTGCACTGAGTCCAGACAATAAGTTTGTCTGAGCATCTGGTAGATGATTTTGCATGCCTACTCCCTACCACTGAGGCAGCAAACGAAAGAGCCACTGTCCCTTCTCTTCCAATATAAATTCTTACTCACTCTTTGAAAGTAGGCAGATGTGATAAATACATCTTTCTTTCAGATAGCAAAAACTTACATCTTTCCCAGTCACACAGATTGGTGGTAAAGTAGACCAAAATGTAGAATCTGCCATGTTGCTTTTGCTATTATAATAGCACTTTATTAACGTTTGTCAGCTTTTAGCGAGGTCCAACAATAGAAAAGTAAATAACCTAGAGACAAGCAAAATCTAAAATTTACCCCAGACCCACACAAAATCTAATCAAATGAACTCTTTCTTGTTGGTTATGTTGCTTAATACATTATTCAGTGTGAAACACAGGGAGTTTCTGGAAGATTCAATGCTGTTTCATTTCTAATACACATTTAATAGAGTACAATTGTCCATAGAATTAAAAAATTTCCAGATTATATGTCAGTGCTTGAACCAAAATAATTCTTACAAACTTTGTATTTTCTAGCTACCAGGGACTGAGGGGGACTGTTAAAAATCAAGAGAGAAGGGAAAAGATGGGGGGAGGGGAAAATAAGGCAAAATCAGGGAAAGCATTGTCCATTGTGACAACCAATTCATCATGGACCTTTGTTTGGAATTCTCCTCAATAGGCCAGAACACAAGGTTTTTGTTTGCATAGACATATTTTTTTCTCAGTGACAAGCAGTCTCCCTGCTAGCTATGATCCTTACCCACGTGATTCTTTCACAAACTGGTGGTTTTCTCTCATAGAGCTATAGCTTCTGGAGAACTCTTTTTCTCTTTCAAGCACATTTTGCAAGGGAAGGGGAATAATGCTTTTTCTCTGCCCTTCTAACCTTATTTTTGCCACCTGGCCAGCTTCATGTCAAAATATTAATGTCTATTTTCAAAGAAAACTGAAGGTTCCTAATAGTATAACATTATAAATTGAACTTACCATCCCCAAACACCTTAATCAGATGCTCTGTATAAAATTTTAAAGGTATATATTATTAAAACATGGTTTTCTAAGGCATTGTACATTTTTTTCCTCTGGACTCTGAAATTCATACTGTTTACCGACATTGCCCATCTATGTAGTTGACCCCTGCTTTGGGAGCCGTCTCTGTAGGATGGATTAAACAGTAAACATGGACCCACGCAAAATCTGGCTGAAGGCTCATCTACGGGGATTCCGCTGGAAACCGATCATCCCTTTGGACAACAATATTAAAGTATCAAGGCTAGAGATCATTGGCCATTTTGGTCCGTGGGAGTAAGATGATGAGAGAGCAGCCTTGAAAGACGAAAATGTATTGTGCTGTGATTGGCTCGTGTGAGGGTGCTCCAGCCTGCTTTGCTCCCAGGCAGTGCGTGTCTTGACCCTGATGACAGATGAGAATCTGAGTGTAGTACAGTGCAAACATTTTGGTCCTTGGGATCGGATGGTTGATTCCAGGCTCCACTTTTTTTTCTCTACCGAAAAAAAAACTTTTGGCTTTATTGAGGTATAACTTAGAAATAAAATTGTAAGACATTTAAAGTATACATCATGGTAACTTGACAAATATATATGAGGGGAATTCAAAAAAAACAGAATTATCTTCTGGAGGCTGGCCCTTTGTAGTACAGGCTTCCCCCACTAGGTGTGTGTTCTAGGAATTCATCTGTATCAGTGTGCCAACTGGCACTGTGAGAGGCTGCATTCGACTTCAGTCAATTTTTTGAAGAATCTCAACGCGTTTGCCCATTTCATGATTGGTGATTTATGAGCACACCTGCCCACACTGCACTGAGTGTTCAGCCATTTTTGGCCAAAAAACAGCATGATCTCCTGCCCCACCCTCCCTATTCACCCCATCTTACCCCGAGCGACTTTTTTTCTGTTTGTTTCCCCAGATGAAAAAGTCCTGAAAGGGAAACTTTATGTCAATGTGGAAGAGGCAAAACAAACAAACAAAAAAAAAACGGCAGAAGCACTAAAAGGCATCAAAATTGATGAGTTCAGAAACTGTTTTGAACAGTGGAAAAAACATTTCAATAGGTGTCATATTGAATCCAATGGAGAGTACTTTGAAGGTGACTAAAGTTTAAATATGTAAGAATAAATACACAATTTTTAATAAATAAATTCTCTTTTTTGGGTTCTCCCCTTGTACATTAGGCTCCACTTTTTAACAATGGTATTACCTTTGACAATGTAACCTCTCTGAGCTCTAATATTTATACTTATTAAATAAAAATTATACCCACGTCATATCATTGCTGTGAAGACTTCAGATAGTCTACAGAAAGTGACTGACTCGTAGCAGCTGCTTAGAGATAATGCTCTCTCTTCCCTTCCCCTCACTTCCCTTCTCGTCCCTTCTCCTCCCCTCCTGTTCCTGCCCTCTCCTGCCCTTCTTTTCCCTCTCCTGCTTCTTCGTCTTCTTTCCTCCCCTCCTTTGTCCTCTCCTCGCGCTCCTGTCCTCTCCTCTGTCTCTTAAAGCATTTCTCAAGAAAAATTTAGAAAGAAATAGAGGGACAGTTATTATTTTTGAGAGGTCATGAAAGGGGTTTATTAAAATATTGCATTCACTGTTATTTAACCAATGATATCACATGAAAAGAAAATGGATTAATGTAGTAGGGAGGGGCATTATAACCCAGTGTGACTAGAATATCTGTTGTGAGGCATAGAGTTTTAAGAGCTAAGTCTGCAGAGGATGATCATTTGTCTGAGAGTAGCACTGAAGAGTAAACATCTGAGGAGTTAGTAATTTAGTCAGATTTAAATTTCTGCCCTGGCTGGTGTGACTCAGTGGACTGAGTGCCTGCCTGTGAACCAAGGGGCTGCCAATTCGATTCCTGGTCTAGGGCACATGCCTGTGTTGTTGACCAGGTCCCCAGTAAGGGCAACCACACACTGAAGTTTCCCTCCCCCTCTTTCTCCACACACCCTTCCCCTCTGTAAAAATAAATTTAAAAAAATCTTTTTTAAAAAATTCAGATAGATAATTCTGGAGGCAGAATGGAACATAGATTAGAGAATGGAAGCAAGAGTAAAGGTAAAAAAGCAGAAGGTTAATAGTTCACTTGAGGAATAACAAGAGGCTAAATGAGAACAATGACACTGGGCAGACAGGCAGTAACTTCAGGGCTTGGTTTTGTTAGACCTGTGGGGATGCCACAAAATGGCACAGGGAATATAGAAAGAGAGGGCTTGAGGGAGAAAGTCAGAGAGAAAATATCACTCAAGGCTGAAAGGAAGCAAATGTTTTTTATTTCACCCACCTGGTTTAGGTGGATTTAGAACTTAAACATCCCTTGTTGAAACCAGGAAATTATTGTCAGGACCTTGGAAATTATGTTTAATTAATAGTTTAAGAGACACAATATATGACAATAATTAATGAAAACACAGTATTAAAATGTTATGATATTAAGGTGTAGATAAATGTCTACATATTTCACATCTAAAATCAGAACATGTCTGATAAGAGACTCCTTTTTCTTTCTTACTTGTGAATTTAATTACACAAAAATAATTCAAAGAGGAAATTACATTTAATTATACATTTAGAGAATTGTTTTTATTTAAAAGATAACATTTTTATGAAATCTGGACTAATCTGGAAAATCAGACTCTACTGTCACTTCCATAATATATAGAAGAATTGACCACAACTGAAAAAAATACATAAAATGATAACTTCAGTCATAAAACTTTCAACCATTTCATGAAAAAATGCATGCATTTTGCTGGGACCGAGGTAAACCTAGTTACCACCACTATCTATTTGAACTTTATACTTTGGAAACAACATTGTGACTCAACATGCTAATGTAGGTTATCTCTCAGTTCAGATACTAGTGTCATTTCATAGTGAATTAATTTCTTTCCATACCTAGTGTAGGCATTAAAACCTCAAGACGTAGCTTGTACCACTCAGACACCACTTACTTCAAAGCAGCTTTGCATGTGTAATCCAAAACTTTTGTTCTAATTCTTTTCTGCTTCTTCTGTTTTGGTTTTGTTTTGTTTTCCCCCAGAGAAACAAGTAATCCACAAAAGTTCATTTGTAACCCCGTAGCAAGTGTCTCATCCTTCTCGTCTACATGCCTTTATATTTTTTCAGTTATACTCTCACCTATTGCCAGTCCTAGATTTTATTAAGATATTTAAAGGGCTTTATTATGCTATATTTTTTTAATATTGATTTTGTTTCAATTATACTAGTCAGACAGAAATAACACCAAACTTAGGTCTCTCATTTTTTAATTTCAACAGTTACTTAGGAAAACTTACATGTGTGCTTAACCCCATGGTTGAACCACAATCATGTTATTTAAGTTGCTCATAATCACATAAATTCTAACAACATGCATTATTACCACTTCATATTATTATCATTAAAAAATATTCATGTCTCTTCGAAAAGCAATGAATTGACTCAAATATTTTCAATAGGTATCTTGGGTAACTAAATTCATCCTCTTACTTATTGTTTTATTCCCAGTGCCACTGAAAATCAAATTGATCCCACAGCTAAGTTATCATCGTTTTATTTAGTTGCTTCTTACAGTTGTACCTTAAATGTTGTCTGATTGCCTCAAATATAAAGTATAGGATAACTCTCTGTTCCTTCTTCTTTGCCTTTGTTTTACTACTGCTTAAAACTTTCAATTAATCACAATCATTTATTTAAAGCTTTTAGATTTAATATAAAGCAGAAAACCAAACCACATTACCACAGTGACACTAATTCAATGGGTCATTGAACCTCTAGATTTCCCAGAGAAACAAATCTTCAATGAGCTATATTCAGCGTGTCCTTTGCAAGAGGGTATCTGAAAAAGAAAAGGAATATTTGTGTGGTGTGTTTTAATGACAGAACATACAGAAAAAATTTACAATTAATTTTTCACATGACCCAAAATTCCTCAGTAGACTCCTTAAAATCACTTTCTTTTGCATATATGATAAAATGCTATTTGTAAAAAATTTAGTTTCAGAAAATTCCCAGAAATGTATCCATTATATAATATGGGATAAAGCTATAATTGAGTAATAATTGAGGTGTGACACCAATTTCATTGTAGATCTGCCATGTGATGATTTACAGATTCTATAGGGTTTCCGTGGTTATGAAAGAGGAGTCCGAAGGAGTTCTGAGTTTTCCACCCTTAGATCTTGAAGATCTGTTAGAATTATGGTGTCATTGACAGAGTCAAGAAGTCACAGAGAGAGGCTAACTTTTTGAGAAAATGTTATAAATTTAGTTTGTACTAATTATGCAATCATCTAAGAATGTCTAACGACAGGCAATTTAATAAGGACCATTATTAATTAATGTTTTAAATTTCAGAAAACACTTCTATAATTATTGTATTAATTTTAATCAAATGATATAATATTCTATGATTTGGTAAGAAGGACAAGAGTATCACTGTTAAATTTATTTTATAAATGAGAAGATTTTGGAATAAAAACTACAGATTTCAGAGGAACACAAAATATTTTCAATCTACTGTTTCTATACTACCATTTGATGGGTGAGTATCTTGAGCTCTAACTTTGACATTTTGATACTTTGTCTCATTATTTATGAACATACAGATTTTATTATTATAAAAACATTGATAAATTTTAATTTATTTTTAGAATAAACATATTTTAGGTTATTTTTAGAATAAATCTATTAACCTAAACTAATTCCATGCTCAACTTGTTACACATCAGGTTAAATAATTTCCTTATTTCTACTGTTTTCTTTTACTGAAAATTTTTCATTGGAATAAGTTTTTCTGTGTAAATTTTATAAGAAAAATTTAATTAATAAATCAATGTTTGTCCAAGTCAAAAGTTTTTAATGGTTATAAGTTCTGATGGTTTGTTTTAGACATTATTTTACTAAGATAAATTTTACTGGCTCTAATTATATGTAAATATTTTAATAAGATATTATTCTTTACCTTACTTTAGTTAATTTTTTTCATGTGCAGTGATATCCTTTCTTGATTTTATTATCTGCTTATTATTTCTAGCATGTTCACTGATTAAGGACCACCTAACCAAAATGTCATTGGAATTAAAATGTTAACATCAAAATAGCTTGCTTTGAACTCTGGCTGGTCTGGCTGGTATGGATTGAGCACTGGCTTGCGAATGGAAAGGTCACTGGTTTGATTCCCTGTCAGGGCACATATGCCTGGGTTGCAGGCCAGATCCGCAGTAGGAGGCACAAGAGAGGCAACCACACATTGATATTTCTCTCTCTTTCTTCCTCCCTCGCTTCCCTGGTTCTAAAAATAAATAAATAAAGTCTTTTTTTTCTAAATGGCTTGCATTGAGTTGGGTGCTCGTTTGTACATTTCAATGGTACTTATTGCAAAATCTAAAGCAATGCCTATTTTAGGGTGCAGAAATAGAAAGATGAACCAGAAAAGGATTTAAAGATCACAGATTTTAAGCCCAATGTATGAGTCTCTAGAAGTCAATATTTTTTCAACAAATGATACTTTTTACATCATTGCTCTTTCTTTTTGTTAAAAAGTAATGAATGAAACTTACCCTTTCCAACCAACTGACAGGAAAGAGAAGTCCTGAATTGAATGAGATACAAGAAATAATTTCATTGGTGTAAAGAATTTCAGAAAAAGAATTTAACCTGAGAAAATTGATGAAACAGATAGAATTTCAAACACTTGGATTGCTTAGCAAAATAATCTCTCAATAACTACATTCAAATTTTGTTAGACCACCATTTAAAACATCTAAAGCATTGAACTACTTTCTTCACTTCTTCTAATCTAATATTTTCGTATCTTTTCAAAAACTATGTCTCATTGTTTAGCAACATTAATGACTTATTAACATTTAGTCTTCAGAGGGATTAAGGTTTTATATAACTAGTGCAGATATGAGGTGATATCCCATTGTGGTTTAACGTGCATCTCTCTGATTGTTAGCGGCACTGAACATCTTTTCATATGTTTATTGGCCACCCACATGTCCTCTTTGGAGACATGTCTATTCAGGTCCTTTGCCCATTTTGTATTTGGATTGTTTGGGTTTTTTGGTATTGAATTTTATAAGTTCTTTGTTAATTTTGGATATGAAGCCCTTATCAAATGTATTGGTGAATATGTTCCCCCATTCCGTGGGTCGTCTTTTTATTTTGTTGATGGTTTCCTTTGCTCTGAAAAAACTTTTTAGTCTGATGACTAATTCTTGATAATAGAAAGACTGTTAGCAATAAGTTAACAAACAATGAGTTCTGGGGAGTATTTGGAGAAAGGAGAACTGTTGGTGGGAATGCAAATTGGTACAGTCACTGTGGAAAGCAGTGTGGAGTTACCTCAAAAAATGAAAAATGGATCTGTCTTTTGACCCAGTGATTCCATTGCTGGAAATTTGTCCAAAGACACCCAAAACACCAATTCAAAAGAACATAAGCACCCTTCTGTTCACTGCAGCATTATTTACAATTGCCAAGATATGGAAGCAGCTCAAGTGTCCATCAGTAGATGAGTGGATAAAAGAGCTGTGGTATGTTTACACAATGAACTAGTACTCGGCCATTAAAAAAAGAAAATTTTGCCCTTTACGACAACATGGATGGACCTGGAGAACATTATGTTAAGTGAAATAAGCCAGTCAGAGAAAGAAAAATACCATATGATTACACTCGTATGTGAAATCTAATAAACAAACTAAACTAGCAAGCAAAATTGAAACAGATCCATAGATAGAAAGCAGGCTGACAGCTCTGGGTTTTAGGGGGTGGAGGGATGCAACAAAAAAGAAAAAGAACTTATGGATACAGACAATAATATGGTGACTGAGAGGGAGAGGTGGAGGTGGAGAGGGTATAAGGGGGATAAATGGTAATGGAAAAAATACAGTTAAAAAAAAAGATAACTGGTATAACTGACACCATGAGAAAACTAACTTTAAAAAACCTTTGCTCAAAAAGACAGTAACTTGAAAGGTAAGAGCACAGGTTTTAGAGTCAGATAGGTGTGTATTCAAGTGCTTCCTCTGCCGCCAGTGGGATCTCCTGTGCAAGTGATTCTCTCTCTCAGGGCCTCAATTTTCCCTCATTGTCAATGAACATGGTGATAGTGTCACAGGTTCTTGTAAGACTTAAGTAAGACAAAGTATACAAAGACCTCAAGCCAGGGCAAGCAATACATCAGGCATTTTCTAAATGCCATTTAAGTGAAAACTACAATAGAATATGTTTAAACTATTTTAAACAGTTTAAAGCACTACAGAAGTTAATAGTTTTATACTTCATCATATGCCTTTGATATTAGTGTAGGCATTGTTCTTTATTAGTAGAAACACAGCCTATGGAATCTAGACAATGGTGTTATAAAATACCACTGTCCTAAATGTTATAAATGTATATATTTATTTGTATTTATTTTATGGTATTTAGAAAATATGCTGAAGGAGATTGTACACATTTTTATGAAAATATCTTCTGGTGGAACTGATTTCATAATTTAGTTGGAGAAAGTGATACCAAATATTTCCTACACTGTGTTTTAAATTCAATGATTTCAAATTATTATCCTAAACTATACATAAGACCTTACAAAGTAAATATTTTTGGTAGTCATTTTTTAAAAATGCAGCATGTATATCTGTACAGATCTTCAGAAGAATTTTTGCTGGGTTTTCATTCTTTTGGATTTTTAAAAAAAATTTTAAATTATCTATTACAATTTACATTCAGTATGATTTTGTATTAGCTTCAGGTGTACACCAAAGTGGCTAGACAATGATATCTTTACAAAGTGACCCCATACTTCCAGAGCCCACCTGGCACCATCTTAGTTATTAAAATATTATTGACTATATTCCCTATGCTGTACTTTACATCCCTGTGACTACCAATTTGTACTTCCTCATCCCTTTACCTTTTTCACCCAGTCCCTCAATACTCTTGATCTCTGTATCTGTAAGTCTCTTTCTCTTGCTTCTTCATTTATTTTGCTCTTTAAGTTCCACATATAAGTGAAATCATATAGTATTTGTCTTATCCTGTCTGGTTTATTTCATTCAGTATAACACCCCCTAGGTCCATGCTATAGTAAATAGTAAAATTTCATTCTTTTTATGGCCAAGTAATATTCCATCACTTTTTTATCTATTCTTTTGATGGGCACTTGGGTTGCTTCCCTAGCTTGGCTATTATAAATAACACTGCAGTAAACATAAGGTGCATATGTTTTTTCTAATTAGTGTTTTGGATTTCTTTGGATATATACCCAGAAGTGAAACTGCTGGATCATAAGGTAGTTTCCATTTTTAATCTTTTGACAACCCTCCATACTGTTTTTCAGAGTGGCTGCATAAATTTGCCACCCCACCAACAGTACATGACAGTTCCCTTTTCTCTATATCCTCGCCAGCTCTTGTTGTTTGTTGATTTATTGATGATAACCATTCTGACAGGTGTGAGGTGATATTTCATTATGGTTTAATTTGCATCTCTCTGATGACTAGTGACACAGAGCATCTTTTCAAATGTCTATTGGCAATCTGTTGTCCTTTTTGGAGAAGTGTCTGTTCAGGTCCTTTGCCCATTTTTTAATTGGATTCTTTGTTTTGGGTCTTGACTTGTGTGAGTTCTTTATAAATTTTAGATATTAACCCCTTATTGGATGTATCATTAATAAATATCTCCTCCAAATCAGTAGATTGCCTTTCTGTTTTGTTGATGGTTCCCTTTGCTATGCAAAAACTTTTAGCTTGATGTACTCCCATTTGTTTTTCTTTTATTTGTTTGTTTCCTTGCATGTTTTGTTTCTCTTACCTAAGTATATATATCAGAAAAAACAGTGCTAAGAGAAATGTCAGAGATTTTGCTGCTTGCGTTTTCTTCTAGAAGTTCTATGGGTTTGAGTCTTACATTTAAGTTTTTAATCCATTTTGAGTATTTTTGTATGTGGTGTAAAAAGGTGTTCTAGTGTCATTTTTTCATGTATCTAATTTTCCCAACACCATTTATTGAATAGATTGTCTTTACCCCATTGTATGGTCTTGCCTCTTTTGTTATATAGTAACTGACCATATAGGTGTGGATTTATTTATGGCTCTTCCATCCATCTGTCTGTTTTTATGCCAGTACCATGCTGTTTTGATTAGAATTTTTGCTGTTTTTAAGTGAAATAAATTGTCGAACTATATTGTCTAGGGTAAATTTTTGGTTTCACCATATATTACAGAATTTTTCTTAGCCATTATATATATGGAGAATTATTTTAACCTCAAGAAAAACAAATTGAGATGACAACCTGTTGAAGGAAAAAGTTAAGATTTTATAGGAGTGGACCTAATCGTACAGTTTCTATGGTAACTCTTTGTGCTCTTAAAGAACTATAAACAAATATAGACATGGACAACAGTGTGGGGATTGACTGTGGGAGTGGGGATGGGCCGGGCAGAGGAGGGCAAAAGGGGAAAAATTGGGACAACTGCGACAGAATAACGATAAAAAAATAAAATAAAATAAAATAAAATAAAATAAAATAAAATAAAATAAAATAATTAGGGTTAACTGCAGGAAGCTCTGGGCTTTTTAATTATTTCTCAAAGAGTAATTAGGTTGCCATAAAAAACTGATCTTGCCTGGATTGGTGGTAAAATAATATCAATGCCTAATAATATTTTTTTAACATAGATAAGGCTAGATACAATAAAGAAGGGGGAAAATAAACCACTGAAATAGACAATCGTATTTGAAATAGTCATTTCTAATTACAGAAAAGCCTTACTGGTATAGTCTAGCCTTGGAGAAACCAACCTGAATTAACAACAACAACAAAACAGCTAAACACTCTAAGAAGAAATGCAGATGTATTACTTTCAAACTCACCCTGTAAATTTAGCTGCTAATAAATGCATTTCTAAGTAACAGACTTTGATTGCATGCTTTCAAAAATAGGTGGGAATCATTTGAAATTAGTTAGACCCATTTGTATCACACAATGTGTTAAAATCTTTAAGAACAGCTTGGTAAAAGCCTCAAGCAATCTTGTTTACACTATTAGCAAATCCTTGCTTCATAGATCATACAAAAGTAAATTTCAGCCAAGCCTAGTTCAAATTATCATAAATTCTGAATTATATTCAGCATTTTAAAGCTGGAAGGGACCTCAGAGATCCTCCAGTAAAGTCTATAATAATGAGGTTTTCCTGGTTGTTACATGTAAAATGCATGCTCTATGTATAAACAAATTCCAATTATTGTTGACTATTTTCAGAAATGTTACTGACACTGTACTGTTACTTTAGTATGGTATATCTTTTCAAACTTACCGATAATATTACATAATATTCAAGAATGTTTTGTCAGAGTGATTTAAAATCCTTAGGACTGTGTTACATTGTTTCTGTTATTTGATTATTTTTTTTGTTTTCTTGTCCCATTTTGATCTAGAAAATGCAGGAGTAAGTTTCTTACGGTTTGAATAGACACTAACAGTTTGAATAGACACAACATTTAAGTAACATAGCCGACAATTTCAAGAAGTAAGAAGTAAAAACAGAACTATTACACAGATCTGAAATCACTAGTAGTGGGAGCCACCATGTGGCTTTCTACACACATGAGAGAAATCTTAGAATTTCACTCCTGAAGTCTGTCTGCTTAGGTGTATTTTATATTGAGAAAGAAGCAGAGAAACCTGTGCATGCAATATCACTATGCTGCATACTGCTGTGGCCAAGAAACCGGTTCTCTTCTTGCCAGGCTCTCCAACAGTGTATTGTGGTTCTTACAGACTTTTCTGGGACCTTACGGAAAAACTATCAAAATATGCCATCACCTCTAGGAGGGAAAAATGGGGCTTTTGTCATTTGGGCACCATCTGCCCAGTCACCCTGCTCCCTGATGTCTCCTACTTTATTTATCCATGCAATAAATATTTATTGAGCAGCAACCAGGTGCCCAGCATATGCTATGTTGCCCAGAGGAATGCAAAAGAAATGTTAGACACAGTTTCTGACCTCGAAGAGTTTCATGTTTGACTACGGAGAAAAACACACCTTTGTGAAGCAGCTAAATTCCAACATATAACGGTGTCCAATAATTACCAGAGTGGTAGTACTATTAATGTAATGAAAAGAGTGAGATTGGTATGGACTCAATATCAGGAAGATGCCCTACAGAATATAAATCTGGATCTAGATTTATTAGGATAACTACGATTTTCTGGACTGAGGGAATAATGATGGGTAATCTAAGTGTAAGAAATATCTAGGTGTAGAATAGGAAAAAAAATACTTTAAAAACTCTGCTGTTACATTTAAATTAATTAAAATTAATAAAGTTAAAGGTTCACTTCCTCCATCGTATTAAATACATTTCAAGTGATAAATAGCCACATGTGGTTAGTGGCTAAGCTATTAGACAGCAGAGGCAGAGAACATTTCTATCATCCTGGGAAGTCCTGCCCAACATTTCAGTTCATAGCAAGATCAACCTGAAAGAAGTGGAGGACTCAGCGTGAAAGTGAGCTCAACTCAAGTCACAGAAAATTTACTTAAAGAGTCAGTGATCCAAGGCAGAAAATAATTCCTGAATGGAAATTCCAATGTGCGTCCATAGAATGTTACAGCACTGCACAGGGCCCATATACCATATACATTAGAAATTTACCTCAAAAGGATGAACCAATTTGTGGGAGGGACATAGGATATAAAGAGGTAGTAAAGGGAGGAAATGAAATAACTTATAAATTAATTTATATGTAGATACCATACACACAGTGTAAAATAGCATAAAAAATTAGGACTGCCCAAGGGCAAGAAAATAACTGAAGACAGGAACAATAAATAGCACTTTGTGGATTTTACAAAAATTCTACCTTGCAAATAACAGTTAACCTTCAGACACAAGATAATGTCTTAGATTTCATAAGCTTAGGGTGATTCATTTGCAAGAAGAGTAAAAGGAAATCAAAACCAAATAATTGGAAAGAAAAAGATACTAACACAGCAGAACAGGGATGTTGGAGGGGTTCTACATACTCACTTACTCAAGCCATCCCATCAAGTTGGAGAGGCAGGGAACCTGGAAAAACTGATAAAATAAGAAACATCTCTTGTACTGTATCTCTGATGATCAGAGATTTCCAAGCGCTACTTAACTCCTACAACTTTAGAACAGTATAACGTCTGTTTCTCTTTTTTTATCATAACATTTGCAGATTTATACAGAGTATCCTCTAGTTCTTATATAGGGACCTTGTCTCTTACTGAGTCCTAATCACAACGCTATCTGGTAATAGCCAAGTAACAGCTAAGAAAACATCGACCATGGAAATACCACCTGACCAAGTTTTCTGTTGTGACTGAGATTTTATAGACAACTGCAAGGACCAAATTGGTTGATTTAGAATCTTAATAACCACAAATCAATGTTTACGTATTCATCACAATCCCTGGTGTAGCTGGCTGATTGATCAGGGACTTTGAATTACATTTTGTTTTTTGCATGTTTCTAATGTTACTTAAAGCATCTTTAAGGATATGAAAAATTTAGTGCTGAAAGGGTGCTAAGAAGTAATTTAGTTCTAGGCATTTGTTTTAATATATAAAAAGATACAGCCTAGAAATTTAAATGACATCCTACAAAGTTTACAGCTTGATGGCAGCTCTGTGTATTTTATTTCCTAGACCAAAGTTTTTAGGAGTAAAATTCTCAAAATCGTGTTTTTTGTTTGTTTACAATTTCTCTTCAAAACATGTAATCTACACTATAATCTAATCCAAAGTAATCAAGAGAAGAGATATCAAAAAAGGTTTTGGAATCTAGCATATTAACTGGAAATTAGAAAAGTGATTTTTCAGATATAAATATCTTTATGGAGGATACTTATACAGTTGAGAGTTGAAAAATATAGGCTAAACTAATTAAAATTATTCAGCAGCATAAAGGTTCTTTCTTTTTTGATGAAATAAAACCAAGAAAAAATATAATGTAAACTACCATTTTCTGAAAGATCATGAGCCAGTCATAAATTAGACAAGTAATGGAATATTTGATTTGAAATCAGAAGATGCAAATTTAAATTTATTTCTTACTAAATGTGGGATTTTGAGAGAGCCCACAAACATTCTTGAGTAACTTTTCTAATCTGTAAAAACAAACAAACAAACAAAAGCTTTCTCATCATACGGGACTCATTAACGAGGAAAAATTAGCAAAAAAAAAAAAAGCCAACAGAATGCTTTGGGTATAGCTTAACAAAAACACTGTCAAGCATGGTACTTCATCCATGTAAATAAAATTTTTATTCACTTTGCAAGTGCTACTTAGTTCCTATGTTACTGGATCTAACAAAAGATTCAATCTAAACTTTGAGGTAAAGAATGATGCATAAAAAAATGTTTCCTGGTGATGGGGAAGCGGTGGTAGTTGAAGAGAAACAAATGTTAAGAGGCTCCGGCTTATAGCATCACCCTACCAAGGCATTTCACAAGGAGGCTGCCGACGTTCTGATCCAGCTGGAGAAAGGACAAACCATAACAGTTTTTGTGGCATCACTGTCCCATGTTTAACTTTTCCCTCTGACTCTTCGGGTTGATTTGGAGCAATGTGTCAAATAATTTGTTTGTAAAATTACATAAATGTTATTTTTCTGACCACATATGTATTTGAAACCATTCTCAAATGACTTTTAGACAAGAGAATACATACTGTTTGGATGTGAAAACTTTAGGTCACAATATTATTCTTCCAAAACTCTTAGATATTTTTCATTGTTTTGGAATATTTATTTGTAATGTCTGAAGCTGACTACATACATTTTTTCCCTTTATCAACAATTTCCCCCCTATACTTGACAGTTTTCAAATTATTGATAATTTGTTGTAATTCAAAAGTTTGTCAGTATGAGTTTTGTGTGTCTCATCTATTGTTGTATCTTGAATTTTGTTAAATCACTCAAACATGCATCTGCAGGTCTATCAGTCACATTTTCTTCTATCACATCTTTATTTTCTGCTTCTATTTCATATGTTTTGTCTCCTTTTTTAGGAACACAAATTAAACATATTAAAGCTCCATTTTGGTCTTATTAACTATCAAGCTCCCTTTCATAACTTTCATCTCTTTATTCTCTTACATGTTTTAGGAGAGCTTCTCAAGTGCATTTTCCATATCACTAATTAATGCTTCTGTATTATTATTACTATAGTTCAATATTTCTGATACCTTTTAAAACATGGGCTTTCATTTTCCTGTTATACATTTACTTTCATTGAAATTTTTTAGCTTATCTATCATCCTTTTGTATTTCATTCTGTCTTTAATTGTCTGCTAAGGTTGCTTCATAGAGACTCGTTCTTCCTTTTTATTGACTATAGCCAACAAGTTTCAAAATGTCTCTTGAGTCTTGCAAAAAAAGACATTACTATTAGAAACATATTCTTCCTTTAAGCCTTGAGGTTGGTAATTCTTTCCCCCAATATCACAGTATTTTTGTAACTTCCTGTTTTGTTTTATTTCTACTTTTACGAGTTGTTGAATGGGACACTCCATAACTCAGTGACTGTCAAAATAAGGATGGATGGATTACTCTAAACCACACCCTCTGGTGAATCAATGACAACAACATGTCCTTCTCAGATTCACTGCTAGAAAGGAAATTAATGTGCCCAGATGCCAATATAATTTCTAAAAGTCATTCATTCCACTGAGGTGGCAATTCCTTTTACCTCCTGCTTGGTCCTCTAAAACTCTGAGAAGATATGATAGGCAACAGCATAAACATCTTGTTATAAACTGCGTCCAGAATATCTCTGTCACTATCTTCAGACCTTTGCTTATGGAGACAGAAGTAGCCAATATGAAATGAGCGATCAGTGGTCCCACCTCATAGCTCTTCCCAACTATTTCCAAAAGATGCTCTTTCTGAATAGTGAGAAA
This sequence comes from Mormoops blainvillei, assembly GCA_004026545.1. Classification (NCBI taxonomy): domain Eukaryota; kingdom Metazoa; phylum Chordata; class Mammalia; order Chiroptera; family Mormoopidae; genus Mormoops; species Mormoops blainvillei. Next base: position 32,328 of record PVJD01005582.1, on the reverse strand, counting down.
GATGTCAGTTGGGAAGGCAGGGGAGGTCTGAGAATAGACCTTTGAATACCTCAAAGATCAATACATTGATAGTTTCTTTTGTTGACTGATGTGTACCCTGGATATAGACCCAAAGAAATAACATGAGGAAACTACAAAGTGTCTTCCTATCTTTTTTAGGTGTTCTCTTTGTCTTGAGGTAAAACCTAAGAATGTCAAGAAAATTGACCTACCACTGATTATTAGAAGTTCCTCCTAGATTCTAGCTTTAGGTTCTTTGAGACTTGATGCCAAGTATTTTTATTTGGGAGAGAGGGAGGAGTGTTTAAGTATCTTAAGACATAATTAGGAGAGTTACATCTTGGACTATATTAAATAAGTTAATTAGATGTTCTTCTATTACTAACGGTCTCCCTCTTAAAAAATTACTTTTACTTTATAGTAACAACTAATAAATATCATTTGCTTAAACATTCTTATCACTATAAACCTTCTAAAAATCACAATGTTTCTGTAAATCATAGGAAACTATATATCATGATTCCAGTTCTTATAAAAAATTCCATTGATTTCCATTTTCTGTCTCCTTCTTTACTTGTCTCACAAAGCTAGTGATTTTAAGTAATAGTATTTTATTCAGATCTACTGTCTCTTAAGTTTTTTATTCATTTATTATTTTTCCATTTAGCTAATCATGCAGTAAAATTTATGAGTAGTTACTATGCACTAAGCACTGGTATAGACCCTGCAGACACTGAGATATATGTTGGTTCTGCCTTCAAGAAATTGTGATGTAATCATGAAAATAGATAACAAAATATCTTTACACTATGCTGTAATAAATCTTTTTGAAAGTATACATAGTGTGAAAAATATTAAAACAGCAGTGTCAATTAGCATCTGATTTTCATATGCTTAGGTTGTTATTTTTAACAACAACTTAGATTCAAAATTTCATTTTAAACATTGCTTTCAGGGCTGTGGTTTCATTGCTTAATTTAAATCATTTTTTTTATTTAAATCATTTTAATAAGTGTCTGTTGTGAGCAAGACACTCCACTTGACACTATATGGAATACAGAGCTAATTAGTACACAATCTGAAACCTTACAGTTTTTAACCTAACACTTTCTTACTTTATCCAAGCTGCTATAACAAAATACCATACACTGAGCAGCTTATAAACAATAGAAATTTATTTCTCCCCATTCTGGAGGCTGGAAATCCAAGATTGAGGTACCAGCATGATCTGTGTTTGTGAGGACCTTCTTCCTGGATCATAGCCGGATCTGTCGCGCTCTGTCCTCACATGGCGGAATGGGTAAGGAATATCTGTGGAGTCTCTTTTATAAGAGCATAACTCCATTCATGACCCGAGTACCTCCCAAAGGCCCCACCTCCTAATATCATTACATTGAGCATTAGTATTTGTACATTTTGGTGGGATTCAAACATTTGGACTATAGTAAGCAGAGAATAAGCAGGGAGTACAGAGTAACTATAAGTAGCTCTCAATAAAATACATAAAGTGTTATTGAAGCACAGTTGCTGAGAAGATACAAACAAGAATGATCCTTCCTTATATAGTAAAATGTTGCCCTGGCTGGAGTGGTTTAGTTGACTGGGCATAATTCCACAAGGCAGAAAGTCACCAGTTTGATTCCCAGCTGACGCACATGCCTAGGTTGTGAGTTCAGTCCCTAGCTGGGGTGCACGTGAGTAGCAACCAATCATTGTTTCTCTCTCACACTGATGTTTCTCACCCTGTATTTCTTCTCCCATCCCCTTTCCCTAAAAATAAATAAATTTTAAAAAAAACGATTAAAAAATTTAACCGTCTATATTGAATATGATAATAATTGCTACCATTTATTGAGGACTTTCTATAAGCTAGTTACTACAGCATATATGCTTCCTGTACATTATCTCTAATTTTGGAAAAATGGAAATATTTTTAACTTTAAATTATCTATATCAGTTAGGAGGGCATAACAGAAATGAAATAACATATCTTTGAAACTCTGTTTGAAAATCATTATTCCCATATCTTGGGGATTAAGGGGTCAGTGGGAGACAATTAGGCAATTTGGTACCAAGAGAAAGACAGGAAAGACCATCATCTGCATTAAATTTCACTCCTTTGGCAGATCTCATTGCCTATCTATATACTTGGCTCACAGCCACATATGGACATAAACTTTCCAACCATTGTAGACTCACAAAGACATAGCTTGAGGGTTGTAAACTAAGTGTCACCCTCTTTTAAATTGTACGTGTATATATCTTCTCTCTAAAAGAACTCAACCAAGAAAAACATATTAAATTTGTCTCTGAAATATGAAGATGTGA
>PVJD01005582.1:0-25000 GCA_004026545.1 Mormoops blainvillei | reverse complement strand
AAAATCTCATCTCCTTGAACATAATTAATTTAATTGTCCTCATTAGCTGTACCATTTGTTTTGATTTTATTTCTCCCTTTCCCCCACACATACTTCTCCCTCCCTCCCTTTTTCTTCTTCTCAGTGCATTGGCTGAGAGAGCGCACATGAGACACACACACACACACACACACACACACACACATTGGGGTGTTTTCAGAGTGGCTGGAGCAGAGAGGTGGGGTACAGCAGCAGGAGCTGTGCGGATGGGTGAGGTGCATGGGTGCCTGCTTAGACGGGCCAGAAAAGCCAAACTTAAGAAATCAGCTTATGTAAAGAACAAATCAACTGAAGGGGTTCTTATTAATCTGCCGTTTGTGACTTTCGTTATTTTTCAGGTTAGTTCTGAGTTTTGTTGCCTTTTAAAGGGAGAAGAAAGCAAACCACGTACTACTTTATTATGAGCTGTTAAAATAGGGTAGGGATAGCAAATAAGTTATCAAGGTTATACCATTATTCTATATGAAGAGAAGCATAATTTTGCTTAAATATTCATGAGGGAGGGGTGCTTTGATTTTTTTTTTTTCTCCATCTAGAACTGGGTTTAAAACTGATGGTGCTGAAAAGTAAAAAAGTTTTTTTGGAGTTCAACAATTGAATCTTCCTTGGTCCTTAAAACGTTTTAGCCAGTGTCATTCAAATCTGGACTGTTTTTAAGCTTGACCTTTGACAGGGTTTTAGAAAATCTGGTGAGGATGCTATGATAGTTGCTCAAAAGAGAGGGTGCTTTTGAATTTTGAAAAACTTAGAAAAATAATAAACAAGGGGAAAAATAATCTGACCAGGCCTCTAAAACAAGCCTGTGAAGAAGGTAATAACAGTGAAGATGCCCAATGGCTCTTTGGCCACGGTAGTCATAAAAACAGGCTTATGGGTGTTCTTGAGTGTGTTTCACTCTGGCATGTAATTTCAAATGGTAAGAGATTCAAGTAATTGCAGGAAGTGTTTAAGTGAGGGGGAGTGCGAGGGGTTGACTATTGGTCAAGGGGGAACAAGTTCAGTTTGGTTCTTGGGCCACTGGAGTAAGGGAAGAAGGGGAGTGTGTCATCTGCTGGATCTGGCTTGTGTGGCAGATCTGCCCTGCGGAACAGAGACTTTAGAGAGTTCATTAATGGAAGTCAGAGACCGGGGCAATTGCAGCCACCCCCAGACATTTCTGAAGGGGAGGGCTGCGTGCTTTTCCAGTGTATACTGGTAGCAGTTTGATTCCCTTGCTTTTATTTTAATTTCCATAATTGGCAGCTTCAGAAATGGCTTTGGAAGACAGTTTGCTTTAAATGTGGCCACCTACTCCCAAAATGCCCAGGTTATTTTAGGAACTCTACTCTTTTCCTTCGGAGCTCTTTCGCAGGACTTCTTTTGGAAGGGTCCAGGAGATAGGGTCCTGCCTGAGTCTACTCCTGCAAAGGTCACTTTTTGTGCGCGGGGTCGTCCCCAGTGTTTGTGAGTAGCATATGCATGTGGTTGTGCTGATTGCACTCGCAGGCTTGTAAATTTTCACCCTGGGAAATTAGCAACAAAGCCCGATCTGTCTCGCGGCTGCTTTGCACTTTCCGAGGGCGGCTGTACTTGACTGAGCTGCAGAACAGGCACACGAGAGCGAGAGCGAGCGAGCGCGAGCGAGGGAGCCAGCGAGAGAGGGAGGGAGAGAAGGAAAGGAGAGAAGAGGGGAGGGGTGGGGGCAGAGGTAAATAGTCTTAAATCGGAAGGGAGCTGCTTCTCTGTGGTCTTGACAAGCGCTGCCTGGGCTCCACCGGCTCAGTAATAACTGAGTGACCTTTTCTTTGACGGTATTATGTCTGGCTGGGAAGGGATTGCATTTTGCAGCTGAGAGCCGGGGCTTCCTTCAGCTCGGCTCCTTGCGTGCTGCTGGGGTAAGTTGTCTAGAGCCAGGACGGAGAGACAGCCTCGGACAGCAGTTGCCTAAAAGGAGGACACCTGTGGCTCGGATGCGGTCAATACCATTACTTGGTGGATCCTTGAAGGACCTCATTATTTTAAACTTAAAAAAATAGAGATTCCCTCCCCCTCTTTTTTTTTTTTCAAACAATGCTTCTTTTTGACCTTTCCCAAGGAGAAGAGCTACAAAGCAGCCACTGTGCTTTCTGAACCGCCTCCCCCTGTATCGCTTAATTGAGAAGGTAAGTGCAGCAACTGTGTACACACGCGTCGGCTTATTTGCGGTGTGTGTGTCTGCGGGTGCGCGCGTGCGTGTGCGGATGTGGGTATTTTTTTCTTTCCCGAGCCTCCTAATGAGGCATAAACTGGAGCTGCAGCCCCGCTCTGCACTGCAACTTTCGCTCGGGCTGCAGCTCTGCTGAGACGGTTTTGTTTAAATCATGTGAGGCTTCATTATTTTTATGATGAGACATGAAATGCAAGCGGAAGCTGTGGATGGAAGGAGGGAGAGCATCTGCGGAACGTCTCAAGTATGACTCGAGTGGATAATAGTCAAAGTTCATGCTGAATTGCAGCATTTCCACACCCCTGACTCTCTGGGACAGAGGGGCAGGGAGAGTTTGGCGTCAGGAGATGCACGCTCTGGCCCGGCCCATAGGCAGGGAATTGGGTCCTAGGTAGGTTCCCGAGCCCCTTCTCCTCACTTGCTGGAATTCATGACCCCCCATCCCCACGAGTTGAAATTGCAATCTTTTGGTTCTCGTTGACACTTCTGCCCCTCCCCACTCTGCCATAACACAATGTGGTTCCCATGAGATGGAAAAGTGACTGTTTGGGAAGGAGGAGGAGGTCGGGAAGAAGTGGCCAGAAGAGCGAGATTCCGTGGAACCAGGTGCCTGTGTCCTAATAGGTTCAGATTCAAACTGATGCAGCACATTTTTACGGGGGCCTTCCCAGATAGCTGTTATGAAATACAACTCAGATTTATGGTCTTTTTCATATTGAACATGATATGCTATGCTAACGCTGCATGTGACAGTTTAATCAAATCCATTTGTTACCACGAAGCTAAAAGGGGCCGCTGGGATTTTAGGATTATGGGCAGAGTTAGGGAAGCATGTGGCTTTGTCATTCGCCATCATTTTGCACACTGCCACACTGCGAAGGGCTCTGTGTGTGCGAGGGGCTCTGTGTGTGCGCCGCGTCTCGTCTGGCCGCACTCATCCCTTCCCCCACCCGCTGCCGCCACTCCGACCGGCTCCCAAAGTGGCTTCACAATAGTCGGTCCTCAGTGGTGTAGGCTGCGCTCCAGGTCCACACTTGAGCTAAATAAGGAGACCCCCTTCTACATCTGCCTTTGGGCTTGGTGCTCAATGCGAAGCCGCTGCAACTCAGGCACGCCTAAGTCAACTCATGCAGAAAAAGGAGAAAAGTTTTGGTAAGGTTACAATCTATCATGGATGCACTTTGCCGGCGCTCGGCACTCTTGGCTGCTCAAAAGCCTCCCTGTTCTTCCGCTGCTTTTGTGTCTTTCTAAAAGATCCAAAATATTATTGTTGTAACTGCTTTGAAAGACTGCTGCTTAAACCAATTAATCTGGCTAGGTACAACAAATACTGCTACATTCTTTGCAAATCATCCCTTGTGTGGCTGCAAAGACACAACCACAAAAGGCTGGAGCATAACTCCGCAAGGGATTCTTTGTTAGAGTGTATGTATGTTTCTTATTTTTTTTTTTTTATTTTGCATGTGAGCTGCATCAAAATTGAACTCAGTCTTGCAAATCTCTTGTTGGCCTTTGCCAAGCACTAGCACTTTGCTGCCATGGTAACTGTAATTAAACTGATAAGAGTGGAAAAATGTCAGTATCTCTGAGCCTTGCAGCTGCATTGGAGAAAAAGGGAATCAAATTGGTTCCCAGCTCCATTGCTCAAAAAGGGGAGGGGGTGGTGGAAAGCTGGGGAGGGGCTGTTGGGAGTTGAAGGGGCAGAACAGAGTTAAGCAGCTCCAGCGTCTGCGATCTGGGGACATCTATTTGCATTGTTGTCCCTTAGGGGGCTGCAGCCTGTAGGGATGCTCTGGGCCAGTGAACAGAGAGAAACAAGCTTTTAGGCCCAATCCAGTGCTCCAATTGGGGCTGGGGGCTGGGAGAGGATGAAGATGGGCAGGAGGAGAGAAAATCTTTTGTTTGGTACCTCTTGGCAGTCGAATGGCCATGTTGGCCAAATTCTTTTAATCTGTGTCACTGCTCCCAGCTGCAGAACCTGCATTCCCATTTTAGCATCTTCCTGAGGCATCTCATCTCTGCCAACCCTCTTTATGTATTCCCTCTAACAATTCCTTCTCCCAAATTGTTCTCTGTGAATCTTCCGACGGGGACAAGACTGGGACAAAATGTTTTCCATTCACTATGTGTAGTTAGTCCAAAAATATAAAAGACTGTGTCTAAGTGCTGCAAATCTTTTATTATGAGTATTTTTTTAAACCCCTGTGTGTTGTGGAGTTATGGTTACTTTGTTGTGTTAACTACTGAAGCTGAGACTGCGCGGATGAATGGCACAGAACAAGGGAACATAATGGAGGCAATCAACCGTTAGGCCGCCTCACAATGCAATCCAGGCAATTAAAAGCTCACCAGAGTTTAAATGAAATGGTTCTACTTATTTCTGCACACCACACTGCACAGGCTATTATTTATGTCTTTTTTTAAAATTATGATTTCCCTTAAACTGTCAAATAACTCAGAATGGCAGGATCTCAGAGGCAATAAGAATTTCCCTCAGAACAATTTACATGCCAATCTAAAACTAGTTGAGTCCTGATGTGCTGTGAGCAACTTGTGCAATGTTTCTCAGCTCCAAGCACATAACTCTACCCAGACCTGTTCTTCTGGATAGTGAGAGGAGGCTCCTGACTGCTTTATGCCTTTTAGGTTTATGGCAAAGTGGTGAATACAAAATAGTTCTTTTTCTACGACTGGTAAAGTTGTATAGTATCGAAAAGATTTCCTTTTCAAGAGAAATGTGAGGGTGTTCTCTAAAAGAAGGCACCAGAATGGAGTGTAAAATATCAGACTCCTTTGATGTCCAAGGCCAAACAGAATGCAAGAGTTTCCAATATTAATTGGCCTCTGAGTGCTAAATTAAAATGTCAACACAACAAAAACATTTTTGTGAGGACAAGCAGTGTAGTGTTGCTTGTGCCAAATGTTGGTATCCCCTGTCTTGGTTGCAAAGCATTTTGAATAAAGAGAGAGCTGACCTTCCACGCTTGATGGTAGGGACACAACTTAGAAATACAGCTTAGCTGCAACTGAAAAGGATTTTTTAAAAAATTTAGCTGTGTGATATAAAATTAATAGCCTTATAAATTGGATAATTAGAATCGCCACTTATAACATACCTCTAGATGTTTACAATAATGAAATCCAGCACATCACTTAGGAAATCAAAATTTTTCCCTCCCCATAGGTATGTGGTTAAGAGACACTAGGGTATGATCTATACAGTAATTAATGGGATGCATTCCTTGTGGAACCTTGTTAGAAGACAGTAACTAGTTCTGATCAAAGAAACTTCATTTGTCAGAAGTTCTAGAGAGTGAGATTTAGCAGAGCTATCAAGGGTCATGATTAATCTACACTAGACCCCTTAGCTCCTTCAAAGAAAAGGAACAGAAAACAGGCTATAGGAATACCACCTGCTCTTCTGTTCAAAGCCAGCTGCTAGTTTGCAGCTCCGGAGACCACAGCTATGCATATCATGCAGACAGCATACCCTGCTTTCCTCCGTGCCATTGCCTACTCCATTACTCTATCCAGAAAATTTATTTTCTAATGGAACTTCAACATCATTAACAATATTATGTGCAATTCATGTATTATTTGCAGCTAGGAAAGTTATCCATCTGTGATGGTACAGTGCCTTGATGTCTCTTATCTGTGTGATTAAAAAAAAAAGATAGTGAATGTAATAGAGGCAGTCTTCATCACAAGGCATCAGAGAAAACTGAAGAAGGTTTAACTCTTTTGGAAGGGGGAAGTACACAGAAAATGCTCAAGATTATAGCTTGGCATTTTTCTTGAGACTTTCAAGTGCATGCCCAATTGGTGTTTTGTATCCTCCTGTGTCCAAGTTTAAAACTTTCTGCCTAGGAGAGGAAGCATGATATAGCAGGGGGATCGCTGGACTGTAGGAAGGCCACCAATTCTAGTGTGTAATTGTTCAGCTTTGAGCAAGTCCCTTAGCCTCTCTTACACACCTGTATTATAATTTGTAAAATGAGGGAACTTGAAACTGATGGATGTCTATGGTATTTTATAGTGCTTAAAATGAGTGATTTGCTAAACACAAAGCTCTGAATAGTTGGTCCAGCATTTTCTTTTTTTAAACTGGGTGTTTAGCACTTAGGAAAGGATAAGAAACTCAGGAGAATATACTTTCAAATTTCAGTCAAAGTATATAAAATCCATAGAACCCAGCTAGACTCCTTATTTAGGATAAAAATATATCTCCAGAATATAGAAATGCCCCTATTTCTAGTTTAGCATTATGAAATTATGTATATAATATATTTATATATGTGTAACTTTATAGGTATTTAACTTCCTGTTGTTTTTCTTCTATAAAATAAATAAGTGCATGTTTAAGTTAATAAATTACGTAATCAAATACTTTAGTTTTATATAAGAATATGTCATAGTATTTGGTTAGGTAATCTGCCATTAATAGAAGCGCTGAATGATGCTTGTGAGTATAAACACATTTTTTTAATTTTAATATAATAAATACTTTGAAATATCAAGGACACAAAAGGAAGTATTTGGATACAAACAAGTAACATAGGATTGGTGAGCTTTTGGGGTGACTGTACTGTGTACTTAACTATAAGCATCTTTTCTGCTAAATAAGGGTTGTGTAATCCCATGAGGGTGTACTCTGCTTCCATCGTCAAACACATATTAGGTGAAATTTTTAATCAATTAAAAACCTCAATTTTGACTTCTACAGTCTACATGGACTAATTTGTTAAATAGCTTTTTTTAAGGTTGTTATCCATTTACGCACATTCTTATCCCTAAAGTAACCATGTTTTGTAGAGAATGGCAATGCTATGAAATTATTTAATGTTATTTAACTTCATATATATAATGTCATCTCACTGTGTACAACATGAATTCATTACTTTCATGACTTTGTATGTGCGACTTTAGAAGGTGATTTAATAAGGACTTTATAAAGGCTGAGCTTTTCTGTTTTCAAAATTTAGTTGGGTTTTAGCACAGCCCTGAAAAATAAAGTCTCACACTCCTTGAATGAGGCAGTATTAAATATTTAACTTATTTGAGGTCTTTTGACATCTTTTGATTCTTCTTGTAGTCCCAGCTTTCTTTCTTTTTTTTTTTTTTTTTTTTTTGGTTTTTGTCTTCTTTTAGGTATACAAATGCTCTCAGTCCAGCCAGACACCAAGCCGAAAGGTTGTGCTGGCTGCAACCGAAAGATCAAGGACCGGTATCTTCTAAAGGCACTGGACAAATACTGGCATGAAGACTGCCTGAAGTGTGCCTGCTGTGACTGTCGTTTGGGAGAGGTGGGCTCCACCCTGTACACTAAAGCTAATCTTATCCTTTGTCGCAGAGACTATCTGAGGTAGGAATTATCCTTGCACACCAGTGATGACTGGATTCCTTTTAAAATACTTTTGTAAGTGTATTTTTTTGTTTCGTTTCCTTACTACCAGCCTGTATTCCTGAAAGATGTTGACCTGTCAGTCTTCACAATGTTACCAGCTGCCTGTTAAGCAAGCTATTGCTTGAACAGTGGTCAACGAAACACACTATCTAAAGTGTTTTGATTTGGCTTACCTGGTTACTCATATTTAGGGATATAGGCTATTCTACTGCCTGTATTGAAACTGCCAGTTCGTGTCAAGGATGTATTTGGTAGAAATCAGCATACAAAAATCTTATTAGACCATAAGCTTTTAAGGTGGGCTGAGCATAACATAAAATATTCAACTATTTTTCTGTTTCAGATTTGTCAATCTGTTTGAAATTCTCAACTGTTATTTATTAGTATATGTATTATATAATTTTGAAAACTTTCCCCAAGTTCCCCCATGGCATTCCAAGTGATCACAGCAAGATAATCAGTGAGCATTAACAGCCTCAGACTTGCCAGTAGCTTTATGGAAATTAACAAAGTAAAGATCTCCATTACTGTGGGAAAATGACAGCCACTCTCCTTACTGCAAACACCAGAACAGTTTCAGGACAAGGCAGTTGTTCTTGCTTATGAATCCATGAAGCTGACTAAACTTGTTTCCCAGTGTTTAGTACTCAATGCATGAACTTCTATTTAAGAAAAATTATTTTGCTTTCCAGGGAACTTTGTGACTTCAGCTGCAAATTACTTATATTAATAAAGTAGGATCTATCAAATTAAAGAAATGATATATGGCATCATTTGGGTTTTCATATTTGATATAATTAATCATTTTTCTAGTCAACATTAAGTGATTTATTTTGAAATTTTTTTCCCCTTATGACACAAAATTTATCAATCAGCAGTAATTCCTTAACCACTTTGGTCATTTGGGGAGGTACTTTCTAGGAAATTTAGTTCTTCTTACTATGTAGTTCAGTTATTTTTCAGTCGGATTTAATCATGATATATACAAATATACTGTTTGATTAATGGTAGTTACAAGAGGGTGAATCCAGTACTGTTTTTCAAACTCTAGTCTTCCCCTCCTTAGGACTGTATCATCTGACATCCTCCTGACTAAGCATGACCACTTGTTACTCCTCCTCTGTGTTCTTAAGTGCACAGAATACATGCAAGGTACCAACAATGAAAGTGACCTTCTGTAACCAGGATGTCCCCCACTGCAGTGGCACAGCTAATCAGAATTAATTTATTGCGTGAATTCTTTTAGAATTGCAGTCTTTAAATATTTCTCTTTGAAATAAAAATTTCTCCTCAGGCTCATTGTGAATTAGACCCTCATTTCTGCATAGAGCATTTGTTTTGCTTTTAATGGCTTAACATTGCTTCCTAGTTTCGCTTTATCTTTACTAATCAATAAGTCGTGGCTTCTTGACTTTTACATATGTTTACAATTGCAGTTTCTCAACTGGATTTATGTTACAGCAGTTCTAAAACAAGAAGTTTATATAGTCTGGCAAGGTTAAGGTGTCCTAATAAGCAGTAAAGACAGAATTAAGCAAAATGTAAAGAAAATCTTTTAAAATACTTGGATTTTTTAAATCAAAAATATAAATTTACCAATGAAATATCTGTGTCCTGAGTGAAGTTGCTTTGCAGTTATCAATAGAACAGCAAGCAAGAAAGTAACCTTGGGCTTGTTTTGTTTTAGTCTTCCTTCTGGTAATAAAATACAATGTTCAATTGCTCTTTGACAGTTCACATAAGTGTTTTGTTGAAGGGAATTTTTGAAGAAATTTTTATGTCAGAAATTCTTATCTAAGAGTTTAACATGTTACTCTTTGTGATATAACTTTTAGTTAACTTCTGATAGACTCCAACTTTTAAGCTTGTTAACTTACATTTAAAATTCATACTTTTTGAAATATAAACCCTGGTCCTGATTACCAATATATTCATTTCTCGGAGTATATTTTCCTCTTAAATCAATCATTACCACATTAATGGCTAGTTGTTATGTTAACAGCCTATAAGTTGTTAACATTTCAAACTAAGTTGTTCACAGCAGGCTTATCCCTTATTTAAACCGAAGGTTTGTTGTATGTTACGCGACTTCTTTGGCAACTAGTAATTCAGCAACACTTGAAAACTGCAGAAGTGAAATGAAAAGTTAATATGTGCATAAAAACACTGTGTTAGGCATTATATAGATGATGCCACAGATGTGGTATTTAGTTTATGTAGCAAGCATGCAGTTCAGTGAAACTGTGTGGATGTTCAAGAACAGATGTCTCTGGTTGGCACATTAAAATACTCTGATTCTGTATGTCGAATGGACAAACATGATCAAGCCAATATTTTTTTGGCAAATTAAGTTCTTTGAATGTGTATAAAAAGTCACTCAAAATGTTTATTGAATGCCTGCTGTGTGAAAGGCATAATTTTAGGTAATGGATGAAATAACTAATGAAAAAAGGGAGATGTACCTAAAATTGTTACTCTCCAATTGTTTAATAATTATACAAAATCTGCAATATGATCAGTGAACAAGTAGTATTCTGTGGCCATCTCCCTCCTACTCCTGCACATTTCCTTTCTGTATTTTGTACAGCCAATGCATAACCATTAGAATCCTATTAAAAATGGTTTGGTTTGGTTTTTGGTCTTTGGATATTACATAATTTCTTTGAGGCACCAAATAAGCCATAAATAACCTACAGGTTTGTATTTCTATGTCTAAATCACTAAGCACCTAAATAAGAATATGGAAAATGATAAAGAAAAAAATAGCTTACCTGTACTAATAAGTTATTTGTTATAGGTATTATCCTTTGCTAGATAATTTTGTCATGTCTATAAAAGAATGACATATTTTGACAGTTGTTTGTAACTTTCTAATAACTTCTCCTTTCCAAAAAGCCCAAAACAATAAAACACTTCTAATTTTGAGCAATGAGTCTTGAAGTCCTAATGTTTTGTTTTGCGTTAGTTGGAACCATGATAGTGATGACCTTTTTATACAAGTTCTTTGAATAATGAACACAAGAATTTAAATCGTAAAACATTTCCTTATGCGCTGGCAAAACTACGATTGTGGTAAATTTTATTTCTCTCAGATCCTTTTATCCTTTGTGGCACAATTAGCTATGTTTAAGAAAAAGAAAAGAAAATATTTTATAGTTTATGTGCTGAGTTTCAAATCTGAACAGTTCACTGTCCATAATGAGGCTGATATAATATATTTTATTCTTCTGTAGAATATAAAATGCACGATCTAATGAGAGAGAATTTGCCAGTTTGTAAGATTGTTCTCCGCCTTCATTCATTACATAAAAGAACAGAAGGATTGACTTTCAAAAATTTCCTCTATTAACACGCTCTCTGACTTAAACTATGAAGTCAATATGCTCATCAATATTTATAGGCCAAGACATAGAAATGTATTTGTAAAAGAAGTATCCAACACATTTATAACTTTATATTATTAAAAGATGATATATTATTAAATTATGACTAATACGGATGGAAGCATCTTTGTACCTTGAACTAGATCTTAAAATTAATAGACTGCCTAGAGTAGATTAACAATTATTGTATAAAAATAGCAGTTTTAGTAATGGTGTTTATAGGACTCTAATCACTGCCAACTATAATCTTTATTTCAGTTTGGAAAATATAAATAAAGTAGTTAATGTATAATCAGCATTTTAGAATTGAGATTTTGTAAGATGCTAGAGCTAGGGGAAATAACAAAATAATTTTCAACTTGGAAGCAGTAAGTAATATCAGAATTTATCACTCAAGTTTGGGGATAATTGTTGCTTGTTTTTTTGTTAAGCGTAAACTTTTTACTTGGGTTATATTTTAAGCTTTAAGTCAATACAGGCTGTATCTCGTATCTCTATGAATGGTGTCTTACCAGAGAATGTGTATTCGAAGCTATTTTCTGTGATATGCGCCATGGAAGCTACTTATAGCTCTTCCTATATGAGAAGCTGAAAATGTCTTATATAAATTTTAATGCAATTTGCTATTTTTATATGTGAGGATGATTTATTTAAAATGAAACTCCCAAGAAAGGGTGATGCTTCATGCTCCACCAGAGTTGCCAATTAGCAAAAAGGATTTGAAGTTGCTGTGCTTACTACAAATTAATGGTTTAATATAATCATATAATAACTTTAAAATAGAAAACTAAAATCAAATGCTACATAAAGCGTTAATCTAGTTAAAACTTTAGTTCATACTGATCAAACCTGGTGCCTCTAAATTTTTATATAAGGTTAAATTGATATTAGTACATAATTAAAGCTTTAAAAGAACACATGAATATGTTGTTAATGTTATTTTATCTGACATCTTAGTGCATAAATGTTTTAAATGTTAAATAAAATATTCATTCTTCTTTCCTTTATTGTCATCTTTTTAATATTAGGCAGTTGAAAATATCTTCCCTAGAAAGTAATGAATTATTATTATTTGAAAATTAACTTTTATTTTTAATTCTGAAAATTTAAGCATTTATATGGAGTGGAACTCCTCCTAAATAAACTTACTTTTTTTCTCTACAAGCTTCACTGAAGCTTTCTTAATGCTTTATGAAGTCGTAACTTTTACCATATTTAAATTTCTCAGCTAATCTTAGTATTATGAAATATTTTGACATATGTGTATATTAGGCTCTATGGTCTGTTAAAAAAACACTATTATATTCTTTGCAAATTTTCTCACCTTATTTCTAGCTTTATAAAACGTTTTAATTTTAAGTCAGTTTTCCTGTTTGTTATGGTAAAGCATTATTTAAATTCTATTTTAAGTATTTTAGACTATATACCACTATGGACCAGTACAAATCAGGAGGGATAATTCTGTTTTGTAAAATACTTTGGGAGAGTGCCCCTCACTTCAGCAAACAATTGATGGATTCACACCAGACTTCCTCAGTGGCAAGTTCTTTGCAATAATCTCTTTAAACTATTTAATCTACAAGGATAATTTCTTACTGGTAAATTTTATCTCTAATATCTTTCTGTCCTTAATTCTGTGATTCATCCATTTTCAGTGAGTGATTATCTAGTAGAGTTATTTTAGTTTTGTGGCTTTTCGCTTTAGTTTGTTTGACAGACGAGATATTTTCTCTGAAAAATCCATCCCCTCCTCAGCCTAGAATATTAAAAGTACAAAAATACTTTACACTATTTTATATCTTTACCATTTTTTTATCTTTTTATAAAGCATGGAATACTTCAGTCAGGATAGTTTTTACACATAAGATGGATAAGTTAGACATACCTGACTTAGCAGAAAAATATTCTGTTTCTACAAGTATACTTAGGATTAAATGCATCTGGAAGACCTACATTTGAGAATTGCTAAAATTGCTTATTTTGCACTTTATAAATACATAGAACTCTGGAAAAGAATATCTATTTTTGGTTGCTCTTAGAGTATATCAAAGTAAGCCAGCACTTCATTTATAAACTCACCATTAACTTCCATTAAGTGACTAATAATAAATTTTAATGCTGTGTTTTGACGGCATAAACATAATTTATTAAGGAATCTCATTTTAAAATATGCTGAAAGTAGTAATTTTGTAAATGGTTTTGATGAATATATGCCTTGTAGAAATGTATTATGTAGTTCAGCTTTCTGCCTCAAATAAAAATTATTAGCCTAAAAGAAGAATTGTGCCAACCTAAACGACCATTGTATTTTTCTTCATTACACTGTGAGGCATTGAAATCTTATTTTGGTATTTGGTTTGAAAATATTTTTCATTTCTTATAAGAATGTCTTCTATTGCTCAAAATCATATCCTGCAACCTCATTCTATCTTCCAAAAAATTACCTAACATTTCTCACTTTTATCAATAAATGTTAAAATATATGAATTGTAAATGTAGGACAAGATCTTGAAAACAAGGGAAGTAAAAAGAAAATAGCATTGTTCTAGTCAACTGACCGGATATTTTTAAAAACAGCATGTGCATTAGCCATATTTCTTTTAAAACGCATTTTCCCTTTGTGTTAATTTTTTAGATCAGGTTATATAAGTGATTACTCCCACTGATAGGTGGCATTTCCCCTTGCTCATCATTTAAAGTGGCATAGATGTCAAGCTGCACATACAGATATTAGAGTCTCGATGACCTTAGAATGAACGTTAACTTTTGTCATAATTGACTTTTACCAGATCACTATAGTTGGCAGGCTTTGAAACTTGTGAGATTCAGATACTTTATGCCAGCTAATTTCTTAATATTGGAAATTATAGCACTGACTTATTCTTACATTGTATTCACCGTTCCAAGAGGAAAGACGAGTTTTATAACACTATAGAATGCCTAAATTTATTCCCTTGTGATTTTTATCACCCAATTCTGTTTTTCTCAGCTTCTATGGAACTTTATACTGTCTGTTCTATTTCTGTTTCTACCATCACAACATACTTGTTTTGATGATTAACCATACATTTCCCTTTTCAGAGTATTTATAAGAAACCTATTTTGAAGTGGAAGTTTACACTGTGAAGCAAAGAAATGTGGCGGTTAGATTTTCATTTCTTACTTTAAAACAATTTCTTTTGCTTATTAAGTTTTTTCCCCTTATCATTATTAATGCACAACTTTTCTCTAAAGGCATTAAAATCTAAGCCTACTCTTTTATTATCTTTATCAAACATATTTATTATATTAATAAACTACCCACCTGTGCATTCACTATGCTATGTTTGCTTTCTGCCCATATATATTATCAAAAACATCCTGATAGACCTTTTTCTCAACAGTATTATTTGTAGTTATATAAAGACTCTAAATCTCTTGCTGAATTTTTTTCCTCCATAGTGCTAGTTCTTTGTAATGCAAAAATCTCTAACTGTAGACTTTGCTTGTTTTAAAAAAATCACACTTGAGATAAATAATCATCTTGCAATAGTCAGATCCCTGATTTGAAGTTGAGAAATTAACATTAAGCTGAATGTATTAAGTTAGGCTCTAACCAGCATGTGTTGTTATGATTCAATTTAATATTAAAAACTCTCCAACTGGGCTACTGGGAAAATAAAAGACTCTTAGGAATTCAAAGATTATTTGCAGAGTATACCAAAGCCATATTTAAGTAAAATTGTTATTACCAATGTAGTAATGCACTGTCTATACTAAACCCATCCTATTAATAAAGACAGAAAATCAGTTTTAGCAAATATAAATATCAAATATGACAAGGGCTAGTGGGGGACAGGGAACTTCATAAATTGTACTAATGCTAACATTTAATAGTAATCTTAATACCACAGAACAGAAGGGAATTCCCATCCCATTTATGCCATTGGATCCCAACAGCAACTTCAAGGAGAGAGTAGCATATGTTCGACTTTGCTAGCTTATTCTTATTTTACAAAACTTTTAGGATCATATCATTTCTCTTATGCCAATTCTAATAGAGAGGCATATGATTTTTGAAATTATTTTATTCTTTTTCTTGATTTTTAAAAGATTTCAAAATCTCTTAAGTAACGTCCTTTGATAGATTGCTCACAAGTCACCAAAAAGAACGGAGCCAAGACTGTTACACTTTAAGATACCTGGTGGCATTGAGCATCATGATTATTTTGTGTTTATCAACTGCCCGATACAAATAGGTTCTGACCAACAGCTCCTGTTAGACTGTGTCAGATGAGTGATGACTCTTCCTTTGCCTGGCTGGATGAGGGCAGCGGTAGGAGAGACAAATGGAAACAGCAATCATAACTTCTAACACTAAATATGAGTATCAGTTTCATGGGCAGGTTGGCTTATATTTTGCAGGTGAGAAGTTCAACTATACTCTGAACATAATTTTAAAGCCTGTAAGTATTGTATGTAAATATCCACTGAGGGAGGGATCACTTGCGCTTTGGGAGATACAAAGAAATTATAAGTTATTGAATTGTCTTGAAACTTATAAACTAGTATTTTCTGTAGCCATTTATTAGAAAAAAAATGAGAAATGTCCTGAGCTACACGAACCCTTTCCTTCCACAGCACACCCTTGATGAGTGGGCGCTGCTGGTGTTTATGATCGCGTGTTTTGCTAACAGTTTGAAAAACGAAACCGTTTAGTCAGTTACCAAATATTTAAGTACCAATACTTCATGTCTATAAATAATGAATGTAGAATATTATATTTCTAATAGATTTTATATAATATATAAATATAAAGTTATTAATATTTTACTATGCAAAGCATAAGGGCCTCGGTCTGGGAAATTTGGGAAGAACTTAAAGGCAAGTTATTTTGCATATTTTCTACAACTGATGTAGTCACCATTGTTGTTAAATAACTAAGTAAAATATGTAAAGAGTTTTAGTCTAATTTTGTCCCATGGAGCCAATATAGAGAATGAGAAGAGGTATAATCAAGAGATATTGGAGAAGTTTTTAAGAACAGAGGTTCTAAAAAATAAGTACAACTTAAGCCCTGCAAGAATCCTTTTATAAACCAGTAGTCCTGTTATAAAGGCTGAGCTTCAAGCCTCATAGTTATATTTTAGATGCCAAATAAGACAGATTTAGCTCTGTAACTCTCATGCTGTTTGCATTGTTTTGTCTCTTATCACAGATACTGCTAAAGTATCAGCAGAGGTACGGTTAACGTCCCTTGCAAAATGCTTAGCATCCTTGGGCCCCATTTTCCCATTCAACAAATACTGTTCTGTGCACTCCAAGTGCTGTACGAAGCCCTGGGTATCGCACTGAATAAAACACAGAAATGCCTCCAACCCTTCTAGAGCTTATATTCTAGTTAAGGGAAGCAAATTATCAAAAAAAATAAGTACAGAGTACATTAGGTGATGATAAGCACTACAGGAAAAATAGAATGGTATAAGAGGTTTGCAGAATTTGTACTGATGCGTGTGTGTGTGTGTGTGTGTGTGTGAGGGGGTTGGTGGAGAGGGAAAGGGAGGAACAGAAAGAGCAGGATTTCGGAAATTAAATAGGATACACAAGGACAGCCTTGTGGACATGGTGGCTTCAGTAAAGACCTGAAGAAAGTGAAGGAGCAAGCCATGAGGCTGTGTAGGAAGGACATCCTGGGCACAGGGAACAGTGAGTACAAAGGCCTGGGATAGGAGCTTGTCTCATGTATTTGAGGAACGTGAAGGATGCTAGTGTGGTTAGAGAGCCTCTATGTGCTCCCATGCTATCCCCTGTTGCTGTTACTACCTAGTTGTCCGTTTTCTAAACGTCCTCTTAGTAAGTGGTAACACAGTTAGCCCTTCGTGTCCACAGGTTTTGCATTTGTGGTTTCAACCAATTAAGTATTAAAAATAGTATTTTCAGCCCCTAGTTGGGAATTTGTGGATGCCAAGGATCTACTGTATGCATTGTTCTACATCATTTTAAGAGACTTGAGCATCTGTGGATTTTGATATCCACAGGGGTCCTGGAACCAATTCTTTGTGGAATACTGAGGAATGACTACTTCCATTTGAGAACTGCTATGAAGTTTATTCAGTTAAGCTATTATGGATTGAATTCCCTTTGGTATTGTAGAAGTCATCTGCAAAATTGAATGGGATTATTTTTCATTTATAATTTACTGGTAGTATTTTTAATGCCTTTTTATTTGGCCCCATCATGACCCTGTTGGTTAAGTAATAGTTATGAAATGTGAGTCCTAAATAGACCTCAGAATTCAATCATTTGACTGTTGCTAATTCATGAGCGATGGTATAGCTGTATTTTAGGCTGACACATCTACATACATCTGCTAAAATGGATAGGAACTGTTTATACATATAATATTTCAGAGTGAAATACAAAGGAATGCCCATATTGATGAGCTAGGACTGCCAACACAGCATGAATGAGAGTAACAGCTTGGCCAAAGATTTTCTTAAACTCTATCCTAATCACAGTGTAACTGATATATTTTGAATACTTAGGCAATAAAAACTGCAAAGAAGTGGATTTCTCTAAAGCTGACAATTTTGTACTCTTGAAGTCAAAACATTCGTTATTCTAGATCTGAAGGGTGAATTTTTATATTACTTTTAAAGTCAACTTGAGTTTTATTTAATTAAGTTATTCTTTAGTACAAAATATTTAAAATAACATATTTGCTCTGATTATCATAAATGTTTCCAAATCCAGCATTTAGAGAAAATACATCAAAGACATATTGCTACTTAAAACAATTGATTTCATCGCCACCTAGATGAGGTGAGACAAATGTTACAGAAGTGTTCTGTTTGTACTTCTGTTTCTCGCCCCTAGCCTAACCCTAGCTCAGTAATTTTAGTTCCACCATCATAATGTGAAGGAAGAGCTTCGCATTAATTTTCCAAACTTAAAGATTCATATGCATCCCTATTTGTAAAAGTAGGATTTGTATGTACAAACTGTCTTTACTTTTAAACATTAAAAAAGTTAAATAAAACTTTAAATACAAATCAAAGTTCTTGAGCCTGTATTTATATTTATGGAGTGGGCTGGGATGTGTCATAGGTATAGGCAGAGTCTCTGGGTTAATGCGCCTTGAACCTTGGAAAGCAGCCCCAGGGGAATGGATGAGCATTCAGAATGGTGGCCGTGTAGACCCTGTACATGAAGTGGGACACATACGTTTTCAGAAAGCCAGGAGGTAGTGGCCAAACGTCCTTACAAGTCTTTATTTTATTTTATTTTATTTATTTTTAGAGAGAGGAGAAGGGAAGGAGAAAAAGAAGGAGAGAAACATGGAAGTGTAAGGGAAACATTGGTTGCTTGCCTCTTGCCCGCCCCTTCACTGGGAACCTGGCCTGCCACCCAGGCACGTGCCCGACTGGAAATCAAACCGGAGACCTTTCGGTTTGCAAGCTGGCATTCAATCCACTGAGCCACACCAGCCAGGGCTATAAGTCTCAATACCTGCTGTCACCCTGCACATCTGTGTGCTTTTTGCTGTTTTAATTTCTAGCATCCCTTCTATGCTTTTTGGCAGATGGGGCATCTGTTGTAACTGCCATTTTGTCCTGGTTGAGTTGAAGACCTATACTCCTGACCATTTTGTGATTCTCACCTTCCAAAGTAGATCAATTTAATCTTTCTTTTAAGAAAATGTTGCTTGATCTTGAGCTGATAGTTTGCTTGGTTTTTAAATAACTTTGCCAGTGGTAGTTATTAAACTAACCATTATCTTTGGAACATAGATCACATACTTATTTGATTAAATGTATTAAATGCTTCGTCTCCTTGATTAATTGTAGATTTCTGTAGTTACCTGAAAAAGAGTTGTATATTTTTAGGAAGTTAAAATTTTTTTAAATATTTTTATTTTCTTTTGAGAATTTATCTGCTGAGTCGTGAACAGAGACTTTTCACCACAACTCAGTTTTTTTACGGTGATCCTAAAGTCACAAGCTAATCCTACATTTATTTTAACATATACAGTGTATTTTAAATTATTTCCTGTGTGTTCCTCATTTTTCTACCACATGGAATATACTTCCATCAACTATAATTAATGGCTATATTAGCTATATATTGCTAGTATGATGCATTCACCTGCTGGTTTTACTTTCTCTGAATATCACTTTATATCAAGAAAAAAGTCATACCACTTCTTGCTAATTCCCTAAACATCTCCCAAAGTAGGTGAGTTTAGATCTAACCCCTAGGTTTTAGAGGCACCTTGAGTAGCATAATGATGAAGAGTCCAGAGTTGAAGGCTGCCCAACTCTGCTACATCTCTGTTTATTTCTAGGTAAGTTACACAACCTCGCTAAGCCTCGATTTACTTATCTGTAAATAGGAGTAATCGACCCATTCCTGGAATCATCAGGGGGGATTATTGAAATACTCTAGGGAAAAAATTGAACACACCGTCAAACAGTCCTGTGTGAGTTTCTGTTGTTGTAAACAAAGAATAGCACTGAGTTATGAGTGCTATTAAACATGAGGATAAAATGATATGGGAGGATAAAATGTAAGAAACAGGTTAAGATGAGGTTTAAGAATGATGAACAACCAAGAATATGAAAGGCTACTATTATATAAAATAAGATCTTTACCAACTTCTCACCTACAAAGAAGACAGATGAAGAAATGCCTAAATACCATGTGCACCTGAAACCATATAGGAAAAAATATTTAACCGTGGAGATTATTGGAATCTGAAATTGGTTGTTAAATTAAGGTTTTAGAGTATTTTACATAAATTAAGATTAATTTGAACCTTTCGAGGAATTATTGAACATGCTCTTTTCTTTGTAACTGAGGTGGTAGTTTTCTGAAATATATGCCCGCTCTCTCCACATTTTAGCATGGGAAAGTGCTATGGCCTTGTAAAGCATTGTTTAATATCTGATAGGATAGAATTATATGTAAAATTTCAACTTGCTCAAGGTTTCCTTTATGGTCTTGATTTTTGTATCTTTTCCTTCAGGTGACAAGGACAACTGAATGCCAGTATCTTTTACTGATAATTCTTTCTCACAATGTTCTCTAAACCTTTTGATTGCATACAATTATTTCTAAAGAAATTTCAGTATGCATCTTTAATTTAAATGTATATTTATCAATTATAAATACTTCATTGTACATTTTTTAAATTTGAAAAACGGTATTTAAAGGATAAGATATAAAATAAATAGAAGGAGAAATGCTAGTAATTGTTTAAGCATCCCTGGGATCCATACAGTCCCAATATAGATAGTGCTATTATTTCTTAATAGCTTTTTTTAAGCTTAATTGAATGTTATTTAGTAGTGATACTGGTAAATAAAATGGAGGAAGACCAACACTTGGGAAAAGAGTTGTAAAACAGAGATGTGATAGTTGTTTGCAAGGAAAGGACTTTCTAACATGAGTTAATATGACATGCTCTGTTTATTTAATATTAAATCAAGGTTTTCTTTCTGAAAAATGTGGCAATGCGTGTTGACTCTTTCTAATGTTACACTATAGCCACTGGCAACATTAATATTAGGTAGAGTTTCTCCCTCCCCCTTAACCTCCTATTCGGGACACGGTAAGATTTTAGACAGATAAATACTAAGAGAGAAAGAACCCTATGTACCAAAGGCAGTGTTTACTGCATGTAATACATATCATTGTTTGTCTCCTGTAGTGAAAAATACTTGTGCCGTGCTGTTAAAATGCACTCCTGACAGACCAGTGCTTGCTATTATAGGGTCCATTGCTTAAAAAAATGATACACTGACAGAAATACAATTTAAGAAAATTTAACACCAAGGGCAGTCAACCATGGAGGCTACTATTAAGGGGCCAAAACTCAAGGCCAGGGGTTTATTTTAAAAAGAGGCACAGTTTATTTGCTAGTAGTAGGCAAAGTTAAAAGAAAAAAAAATCGAACTTGAATTCCTTTGCTCTCTAGTCTGTAGAAAATTAATGAAAGCAACAGTTCAATAAGATTTTATTGCAGAAATGTTTAAGTGAAACATTTTAAGAATGCTTCGGAATTTTTAAACAGTTCCTTACCATTTAGAAAGCTGTAATACTGCAGTATGTAACAAATTGTTAGCATTGGATCCTAGGCACACCCAGTGATTTCCTTATCTGAATCACTTTGTTCATTTCATTTTTGTGTGTGTAGCTTATAAATATATTTGAGATTGACAGGTCAGCAGCACCCACAATTACTACAATTTAAAATGTAAGCTATTGTCCGAGTACCCTTATGGGCATAGTTTGGTAGTTAAATGCACTGAATTTGTAACAAGGCCTTTTGAGAAGGAAAATAACCAAATAGGAGATGGGATGAGATATATTGGATTCCAGAAGAGTACAGAATGTTCTAATGAATAAGCTGCTACTGAATGATGATAAAGCATGTGTTTTTAAGCTATCACATGGCTCTATTATTAGGAAAGAAAATTCCATGAATTTAGATGAGATGTATTATCTAATTTTACCATTTTAAAAACAAATCTGCCATCCAGTAATATTTGATGCCAACTGTGTATGGATTACATGCTCCTTTGGGAGAAAGGTTACAAAAGTAATACAATAAATAATCTGAGCTTCAAGGAGCTTAACTCGGGTATCAGAGAAATAGAAAAAAAAGGCTACTGCTATGGGGAATCAAAAGATTGTATCTTACATTTTCTACCCTGATGATATAGTCTTATTGCCATACTCTAGGGTAGGTGTTAGGAAGCAATTGATCCTGCCAAGAAAGGATGTCCAAAGATGAACTGCAATGCCTTTGCAGATGTTCTCCAGAATTCGGTTGACCTGAATCTGACAATGTTATACAATAGGCTTTTTTCTGTGAACATAGAAGGTAATGCATATTGATGTATATTGTGAAATTTATCCAGACACATTGTCCAGGGCCCCTGTAACCCAGCTGTGTCTTGCAGCAGACCCAGAATGTTTGCTGAGGAAGACTGTGGTGCTCAGCTCTCTTTGCCACAACCATGTGGTGGCTCTCCATTCATGTACATGTTTTAGTTACATTTCTAAATTCCACATGTGGATTTTATCATATCATAGCTTCTCTTCAGCCTATGTTCTGACCAGAGAGTATAACTTAAAATACAACTTTTCAATGTTTTTTTTTAAAAGTTATTTGAAGGAAATACTATTTATGGTAGATTATGCAAAACTGGGTGTTAGGTTATTTCTTCTGACACTTTTACATTTATCCTTTGGATCACTGCAGAGAGCTGTGCACTTGACATTGACCCCTATTGTTTTGGCTCCTCAGATTTTTTTCAAAGAATTATACACCAGGGTTTTACCATTAGCTTGTTTTGAAGAATATTTTATAAACAACTTCAAAAATTCGGCGTCTTGGGGATGCTGCTGTGGACTTTGTTTACTGTACTGCACACAATGTCCCACAGACTTACTACTGAACTTCCTTTCAGACCTCAGAATAAGAAAAGTTTCTGGGACTCTGTGTGATTAAACGGTGTTTTGCTCAGGGCTGTGGATCACGTATTTGTTTACATTTTTCTTCTTTGTTTTCTGGAATTTGGGCAATCCAAATTTACTTTCTTTTCTGACGACAGCATGATATATTAATATAGTCTCTGGACTTTTGTATTCAATTACCCATATTTTTCTTTATTATGATACCTGAAGCTATTTATTTCATCTGATGATTTTCAAAATTTTGGAAGTGAGTTGGTTTATATGGTTAAATAAATGAGTAAACAATAATGAGAAAAAAAATAGAGGCAGGAGCATATGACATGTGCTTAGCTAGATGATTGAAAGGAATTTGGGAAAGGGAAGATGTGATGAAATTTATTCTGTAATCCAGATAGTATATATAAAATACAGGTGGATTTGAACAATATTTAGAACAGTATTTGTAGAATGAAGATTGTAGCAAATATAACCTTTTGTGTTCTTCAGTTTTCATCCTTATTGTCCTGTGATTATTTAGCATAAATGTAATATATTATTTTAATATAAATATGTATGCAAATCTTTAATTTATGAACTAGTAATCAATAACTTGTATTTTTACAACGATACTTGGGTGTAAATAGAATACGTTGAATAATTATCTTACCTAGAGCTCAAAAGGCAATTACACACTCAGATGTCTCCAGGTTCTGATTTTTGCAGTGAACTGGGGCTTGCAAGTCCCATTGAAAGGGAGCAGCAGTGATTTCATTTCAGCGGACTGCAGGGACACGAACCTGGTGTTGCTGATTTCTCTGGATGAACTAGATTGTTTTTTCTGCATCTTTAAGTGAAGTCTCTTGGGCTTAAGATATTGACAAGATATTGACTAAAGTGTATGAAAATGTGTGTTAGTGTTCTGGATTCTTGAGGAGGGGACTCTACCTTTCATCCTATGTATACCAGTTATATCCCTGCTTCATAAATCTCCAGGGAGATTTTGAAATTGCTGGAATGAAATAGTTTAAATAATTGGAATGGGTGATTTATAATGGAGAGAACTACAATGCAGAGCTCAGTGCTCTGAGCGGTGGGAGGCAACTCTTGAGGAAAGAGCTTGCTTGCTTTGTCTTGAACCTCATGATCATTACAATTTCCTTGGGTTTAAGCAAGATATTTTGGGAGACCCTCACTGTACTAAAGTTAAGACATTTAAGGCCATTCACTCCTAAACAGGCCTTTCAACCCAATAATTAATTACCCATTACTGCATGAAAGGCAAATCCACTACCACCAGCCCTTAGCCCACTGATGTCAGTTCTAATCCTCTCTCATGTCCATTGCTTTCCTTACTCTCTGGGTATCTTTACTGTTACCGTGACTCAGCACTTTCCCAGTGGGTCCCCTGGAATCCCTAATGTCATTGTCAATAATCCTCCCTATGTCCACAATCTTTTACCAAGATGCTTTTTCCATCAAAACATTATCTTAACTGAGTGTAATCCATTGCTTTCACTAAAATCTGCCTCTTGGTTAAGGAGGTGGGTTTCCTTTTAGCTGTCAACAGTGACACAGTACTACTTACTCTTGTAAACCCCACATCCTAGGAAGCCAAGAGCAGAAGCTGGCATTATCTTGGACACACACAATCATCTCTGCTCACTAATCAAAATGCATCCTCCAATAAAACTCATACAATCTGGTTATGCTACCTTATACCCTTGTTCGCTCCTGTCATTTCTCTTTGCCACAATTTGGGAGATTTTAAAAGGCTTATAACTGACCCATCCAAAACTAGTCCTACCTCAAATATCCTTGACTCTCCTGAACATCAGCCTTCCCTTCTCAGGATTACATACATCTCCTTGTCCTTAAAGAAAAATATTCCATCTCGGGAATCATAAACTCCATCATATCAACCTGTCTAGCTTGCAACACAACTGCTCTTTAATTTTGGATATTCAGACTTCCATAATGTCTTTTTCTCCTAACGCGATCAAGTCTATTAGGCTGCTCTTCTTCCCTGACCAGCATGAAGCCACCTGTTGACCATGTGAGTTCCTCTTCTGTCCTCTTATCCCATGAATATCCTCTGTTTCAGTGCTCACTCATCAAGACTCTAGTCTGGCAAATTGGCATTGGTATACCACTCCCCTCTTTATACTTCTACAACATGTTTGAGTGTTGTTGGGAACAAGCAAGTAAATTATAGATTGATGCTCCCACAAATAATTGGTTTTTCTCACTTGGTCTCAAGGGCTGAGCCCGTTATTTGTACTTGGCTACTATCCTTGCCCATTGACCTTCAACAGCTATCCTGAACATTTATAATTCTCCTCGAGGCCCTTTCTTTGGATGGTTGTTCTGTCTTCCCTTCTCAGCAGATGCCCTTGCTGCCTCCATCAAAATCAAAGCCATCAGGTTTGATTAAATCAGCCCCAACACTGTTTACATTGTATCTACTTTTCCGTTCATCTATAACTTCTTTCATCCCATCTTTGTTCCTTTTAAGGCTAATTCTGTGTCCTTAGCTCCATTACCTCAATATCC
>PVJD01005581.1:0-113614 GCA_004026545.1 Mormoops blainvillei | reverse complement strand
GTACCTCGGGATTACATGTTTTTCCTCACAAGCCTTTCCATCTACCTGGCATGCCCACCCTGACCTGTATGTCCTACAAGCTAACACTCTTTCCTCAACAGCCAGGGAAAGGACTCCTTCTCTGGGCCTTAAAGCACCCATCCGAACAGCCTCGTTGGGGCCACTCCTAGTCTTGATACTACGATTACTTCGCTGAGGGTCAGTGGCGTGTGTATACAGCTGTTGTGCTCCCGGGCTGTCTGTGAGCACCTCTCCATTCCAGAAGCTGACTTGTGGGTGTAGGGAAAAGCCCTGGAATTGAATAAATTTGGTTTTACCTCATCACTGGTGAGCTTCTTTGCTTTAAGTAATCTTTGAGCCTTATCTTCTTCTGATCCTTCATCACTGTCTGATGAATAGATTCTGGCTCGTTCCTCTGAAAGCAAAGGATTATACTCTTGAGAGTGACATTCAAAGACAGCTATCTATTAATTTCTGGATTTTTCTTCTGATAAATATCTTTCGTTCCTTCATTTTCCCAGAAGAAGCAAATAATTTAAAGTGTTTTGATTGAAAGATAAATTGTAAGTTTAGAAATGTGACAATATGCGCTTACCCTCTCAAAATACAAAAATGATTCATGACCGCTTCAAATATTTAAAAGGCTGTGTGCAAGGAGACTAAAGAAACAGACATCACTACTCTTCCAAAAGAAGCTATTAAAGCCCAGGTTATTCCTTCACGGGGTGGGGGGTGGTAAGTTAATTCCAAAATAAGCTTAAGATGTAAGCAAGAGGTGGTTTCCTGGTCCTGTGAAGACCTTTTGTTGCCAGGCAGGAATTTCCACAGGAGAGACAGACGAGTAGTGATTCCGTCTGAAGCCTCCGCCCAGGGGGGCCTCCGGTTGGAACAGCAGCCGCCCGTGTCAGACCAAGCCTCTAGCCTCCAAAGCCAACACCTTCCCGTTATGCCCCCTCCCTGACTATCTGACTACTGGATAGAATGAAATGTTCATGAGTTTGTCTGTTAGGTTTTAAATCTCTGCTGGATCAAATATTATAGAACTCTCTCCCTAAAAGCATCCTCAATTTTTTGTTTGTAATTTTTTGTTTTGTGTGGTTATTTCCACAATTAATGTTTTCTGTAGGAAATCAGCACTAACAAAAGATAAATAAATTAAAGGTCTCTGTACTTTGACTCAGAGCCAAATAACCGGTAGGAAGGAAGCACACCAGAACAATTGCAATGACTGCAAGAAAGGAGAAAGGAGTTTTGTAGCAGTCAAAGAAGGGGAAATTTAAGTGTGCTTAGATTTCGTCAGTCAATAGGGACAAAACTAGAATACATGGTCATCCATGGCAATGCCTTACACTGCACAGTATTCCCAAAGCTCTAACAAAGTTAATTTGGTGAGGATTAAAGCCTCATTTTACGGATGTAGAATACACTATTCAGAGACATGAGTCACTTGCCCAAAGCTGAGGAGTGGTAAGAATAACAATGGTTTTAGGTAACATTTATTTAGCACTTGTTATGCGTCATGTACTGGGTGAAGTACTTTATATATACTATATCCTTAAATAGGATACCTCATGGTGTTTTATACCAATTAGTAATTTTTTAAAAGTTGAGAAAAGTTACAAACATAGCTGGCAAACTTTCAAACCAGAAAAGCAGAAGCTTAGCGCAGTCTGAAAGTGGGAGCAACAGCAGTTCCTACTCTTTCTGGCTCACCTGGAAGAATCTGCAATGATCAGTCATCAGACCCTGAAGTACACCAACCCTTAAAAATAAAATGTCCAGTGAGCGCGCATTCAGAGCACACCCAGTGCAAAGACAAACTCCTGAGCCCTGAAATGAAGTTTCCGCACACACTCACCTCGAATGCCCCCTTTGTATCGGTTTTTAATGGCAGCCAAGCTGATGGACTCCTCGCCTTCCTCTTCCTCATCGTATCGATCAGGCTCTAGGTAACTAGCACTCAGCCCCCGCTGGTGCTGTTTCTCTCTCATCCGGCGCTGCTGAGATTCCCTACGAATAGAAGCCCTCAAACGTTCTTCTTCTTTCTGTAAAGAAGCAAATAAGTCACTGACCTTTAAAAGATGAACTAGTTTAGTGCTGGTTTGAAAATACTTTTACCATAAAGAACATGTAAATGTCTAGCCCAGGATAACATTTATTTCCTATATCTTCAGAGGACAGCTCTCTCCATGCCACACCTGTTACCACACAGTGACAGCCTTGTTCCGTTCTAGGGCGTGAAGGCCACACGCGGGGGAAGAGGCAGAAGGCTGCCTCACACTTACCGTCTCATCACAATTGGTACAGGCACAGCCTTGGGAGCTGTAGCGTCCCCTGTGCTGCCAGGCAGGGCCCGGAGAACAGTGACCGGCCTGAGCAATGTCATCCCAGCCCAGCGGACGCCTGAGGGGGCTCCTTCCGTTCACCCTGACACAGACGCCTGACTTGCCCAGGCTCCGCCAAACCACCAGTGTGCCCAGACATTCCTGTCTGGGACCCTCCGGGCAGGGAGCTCCTCAGAGCCGCTGACGACAGGAGGTGCAGGAGGGGAGGGTCCCTGAGCCCCAAAGTAGAGCCTTCACCCCCTTCCATCTGTCTGGCATTGCACGTGTTGGGGTGCACAAGGTAGAGATAAGATATGAGAGGTCAGGAATGTCCTGGCGTTTCTCTGAATTCCTCATTTAACTGCTCTGTATCACTACATACAACTCTAATTCTGTTGCTAGACATTCTATGCAGCAAATTCTTTCATTAAGTAGAATGTGGCTGTACTGAATATACAGGGTCCGGCAGAAGTAATGCCTGTTTGAATGTGGTTGATAAGGTAATAATATGGGTGCAATAATTTATAGTTTTAATTTGAACATTTCACCTAAAATGTCACATGGTGTGTTTGAACGTGATATTGTTATGTTACAGAATTACATGTTTAGGTTTTGTAATAAAAAAGGAGTGCTATTTGTGCCAGACCCTGTACCATAAAAATCACTGTCAGCAAGACAGGACTTAAGGACAAGCTAGCTGATCCCTTTTGCATTTCCATGAAGGTTGGGGGAAGTGAAGGAGAGCTTGGGGGATTTCTCAAGGTGGTCCAGAAGGCTCTTCCAATAATGCTGAGACTAGAGCCTGCAGTTCCCTCCAGCTCCCTTAAAGAAAAAAGGTGGGGAAATGGAACAAGAAGTCAGACTTCGAAGCCAGCGTCCCTTCATGCCACTGAGTTAGGCACTGCTACTGAATTGGTTTCGTTAACCTGCCTCCATGAACAAAATACAAGGAGTAAAGAGGGCCAAATCTTCCAGAGCCTGACAATCAGATTACTGTGGAAGGCCCTGAGGCAACCACAGTGCCTTAGCCTCAGCGTGCGCTGTTGCACTAAGGAACGAAAGCCCCCGAAGCAGGCAGGGCTATGGCCGAGATCTAGCAGGGATCAGAGGAGACTGGGAGGAGAGTGCGTGAGACTGCACCACTGCCTTCAGCTTCTCAAAGACAGTGCTGCACAGAAGGCCAGTTGTGTCAATACAAACACACTCCACTATTTAGGGGCAATGCCCCACAGCTGACTGTGTGCCTAACTGACGGTTATGTCAGGTTTGAAAACCTACCAGGTAGAACGTTATAAACTGCCCTTAAAACCCACATCTACCCTTTGCCCGATTCTCCTTTAGGTGCTCTCCTGTTCAATCTTCTGTCCTATTTTTATTCTATTTCAGACTAAACCTTGAGCATTTCCACTCGTTTTTGACACGGATTCTAAACCAGACAGATGATTTAATCATAGTTGGAAGTATCTGCAGAGTTCTTGCAGTCACCAGCTCTGTTTTATGACCATCACCGTTCACCCACTGTTGGGCAAATGCTTAGGACATGAGTCCAACTCCCTGTTCATGCCAGCTGGAAGGAACGAAGGTGGGCCAATAAGAGATGATTAATAAATGTTTTGGGAAATGCTATTCCTAATATACCAAAACTCCCAGATTCTAAGCTTAGCAAACATACCTTAATCATCTCTGTGCGCTGGCATTCAGGATCACGGCCAGCCATTGGTAAAATTCTAATCTTCTGTGTCTTTGAACATCTATCTGCAAGTGACAGGGTCATTTTTCTATGTGTGGCACTGTCTGTAGAGTGAGGTCTGCAGGAAATGAACAAAATGTATCACTATTTACCATATATATTTGTGAGCCAGTCACGTCAACATCACAAAAACAAAAGGCCAGCGACCATTCCTTAAGTCTCTAGAAAAAATAGGCAGGGACACTAAAGTAAATACAGTAAGTGGGAGATTTTGAACTTCCTTCATTCTATGGCTCACAGAAACATTATCTCACAAGTAAAGTAAAAAACGGAAAGCTAGGATAAAAAGGCTTTACAAAGAACAATCACCCTCTAAAAACAGTACACAGATAGGTTCAAGCAGCATTTACTGAATACTAAGTGCCAGGTACTGTGTTTTGTGTTTTAGATGTTATATGAATTCTTGTCACAGCTACTCTACGGGGTAATTATTACATCTTATATATTAGAAAACTGAGGCATAGAGAGGTTGAGAAAGTTACACAAGGTCACACAAGTTAGAAGCAGTACTCAAAGATAGGTTTATCTGATTTCAAAACCTACACTTTTGACCATTACAATTCTTAAAAAGCTAAGTCATGACCTAGATTATTGTGCCCATTTAAACATAAGTAATACTCAAGGAGGATGATCTGGTCAGTATGAAGGAAAGAAACACACGAGCAGTTCAGTGGAGAGTCTACACATTCTGGAAAAGGAGAATGCTCTCCCCAGCTGACGTGAGTGTTCAGGGCTGCTTGGGGGATATACCCCTGGAGTGGTACTGGATGCAGCAACCTACGGAACAGGACGACCCCAGCCTTCACACCCCCAACGCCTTTCCTCTGACTGCACGCACACTAACAACTTCTAGTTATTAGTCGCCCTGATCCGTTTCACTAAAAAGAAAAGATACACTGACTAGTGGGTATTCCAGGCCTCTTGGCAGTCATAGTAACCACTTGAAATTAACAAGTTGACATTCTTATTTACATAACAGTCTTTTGTAAGTTTGGTTAGCATGACCTGGCTCCCTGTGAAACAGCAACTTTTATTGCACTCGAGAAAATAGCCTTTGAAGCTAGAGAGCTGAGAAGCAGGTCTTGGCCTTTGGAAAACTAAACCAAGAGATTACGTCAGTCAGAAGTCAGGCATTTTGGACATCTATATTTCATTGCTTTACTGTAAGGAATAGTGCACTGATTAGAATAATTACCTGAATGTGAGTTTGGTTTTAAAGACGGCTTGTCCCTGTAGACCGGTACCTTGTCTTATAAAAAGGTGGTTGTGATCGCCTTGCAGTGGAGCTTTGTAAACATCAAACACTTCATTGCCCAGATGCAGAGACATGCTGAAAAGGAGGGACATGTCACATATTAAAAGTTATAGCGCTTTCCTCCTACTATTTTACTTCACTGAAAATGTGATTCAACTGCTGCTTTCTCTCCTTACACAGAACACAGAAGAATAAAGAGGACATGATGTAGAAAACAGCCTACCTAGAAGTAAAACATGCTATGACATTTACTCAGCCTCTCCTTCCTTCCCTGTGAAAGACAGTTTCTCTAAAATGTCACCTCACAGGGAGCAGGGCACAAGGAGGAGGGGAGCCACTGTAACTTTTCCAAACCACTGTGCTATAGCCCAAGAGGATGATCACATTTTCAGTCCACTTTAGCCTGAAGGACCCTCAACCACCTACTTACTTCTCTCAGGTTTTCTATTCAATGCCAGGGACTAAGCACTGGAAATTCTTTAATACGAGGGAGCCCACCATTAAGGTCTTACTCCAGGACTTGATCCGTCCTAGCCACAGTCTGGGTACATCCACACTCTTCAGGCAGTCGGGGCTTACCTTCCATCTGACCATTTCACTATCCGAGCGTTGCTTTCTTTAATTTCGTTTCCTTCTTCGTCCCGTCGTATCCTCCATCGTATAGTATTTTCTACCTGTTTTAAAATGTAAGTGCATTAGAACACCACAGTTTATGCCTCCTTTTTTCTCATGAAACACAAGACCACAAAATAAGCACACTTATGTAGTGACAGAAAAACATAAAACATTGAAGCCCTCCTATTTTAGTCACCTAGAGGTGTTGAAAAAATTAACAACAAAAATATGCTTGAGTGAATTTCTGAGCTCCTAGGGCTGGAATCACAGAAGGAACTGAGTGCCAGAGCATCTGAGCAGATACTAAATCTGCAGTAGCCCTGGGATGTTTTAAGTCGTAGCAAGAGCTACCAGGACAGAAGGTAAGGCCTGATGCCATGTGAGGTAGCAATTTAGAACTGTAACTCCCTACATAAAGCAGGTTCTCTTACAAGGCTAAAAACCCTACAAAGGTGGGACAAAAACATTATGCCTGTTGACCTGGGGAGCTAGGGAGGCTCCCACACATGGGTAGGGAAAAAGAAACACCCCATGAAAATTAAAACCCCAGGTTTGAGCAGATTTAGAGTCTAACTTAATCTTAACCACATGGAGGGGAATACTAGGCAGATCTGAAAAACATTCAAGAGCTTCCAAAGTGAAAAATTGCTATTACTGCAATTAATAACTCAATGGGACTTCTGGGAAAATGCAGTACACTAAATGCACATCGTTTATCACTGCTGCATCCTCGAAACCCGCTAACATGACAGTGAAGAATTTAAAAAAGATACACTCACAAGCATAAAGAGAGTGTGAATTAAGATGGCAGCAAAGAGAAGCCAACATTCTGAAAACTGACAGATCTAAGGCCATGCTTCCCTAGGCCTAGTCACCACCCCCACCCCCTTGGCCCCCGCCTATCCCATGAATCCAAAAAACAGCTGCTCCCATTTCCACTAGAATTTCTGGACTTCCATTGTTAGATGTGACTGTCTTTGCAACTGGCTTCTAATGGATCCCTTCCAGTTTTACCCCTTTCCTTCTATATTCCTCACTAAATAAACAAACAACTATGAGACCAGCTGATTAAAGAACTCAATAATATGCACAAATTACATATGATACCATTCTGAAATTTGTTTCAAAATAGTGAGGGTATGGTGGTGTGGGGAATATAGTTTGCCCAACTTGACAAATGTTTAAGTGAGTGATGGGTACATGAGAGTTTCTTATACTGGTCTCACTAGATTTTATATGTTTAAATTTTTCTTAATAAAGTAAACGAAACAAATAACTTGTTATGCCCCTACTGGTGTGGCTCAGTGGGTTGGGTGTCGACCCACAAATCAAAAGGTCGCCCATTCCATTCCCGGTCAGGGCGCATGCCTGGGTTGCAGGCCGGGTGCCAAGTTCAGAGTGTGCATGAGGCAACGGATGGAGATTTCTCTCCCTCTCTTTCTCCCTCCCTTCCCCTCTCTCTAAAATTAAATTTAAAAATAAAATCTTAAAAAAAAAATACCTGTCGCTATTCCTTCCTTCCCTCTCATAAAAAATAGGCTAGCCACATATAAATATGGAAACACATATGGACCATTATTAATTGAGAAGCCAGTTTTGAAAAATGCTTTCTATTAATAAGGTGACTCTAATAACAACAACAATAATAATAATACTGCTGCTAGGTCTTTCCCTGTTGGAGTGAAAGACACATTAAGGTATTTCTAAAGATAGAGGACCTCATGGAGGTACGAATGTAAACTGTACCCAATTCCTTGTGCATTAAAGAATTAATTAACCCACCACCTCACTCTAAGAATAGTCAGCCTAGTCTCAAGAACATTACCCAAGAAACAAAGGGTCCAGTGTTATTTTTCATCATGTACCAAGGTTTTAGGACAGTAGTCTGCTAAATGCCAACGTTTTGTGCTCTGAGCACCACAGTTTTAGAGAAAATATTTATTTCTAAACTTTGGTGCTTATACCAGAGTCTGGTGTTATGTGATCTAAAAATATAACAGATATATTGATGCACTCACTGATGCATCATGATAGAATATAAAGGAAAATGAAAAAAATCAATAAAAAGTAAACAAGTAAGGAACTACCACATTAATTTATATAAATGATGGGAAATAATGAAAAGCAGTAGAATAATGCCAGAGGCACTAAAACAGGTACGAAAAATAGATACACATGTTCCAAGGAAAAATATGAACAGATGGGCTAATGGGAGCTGGGGAGAAGCAAGGTAAAGGACAGTAAGGAGCAAAAAACATTCTAAGCACTAAACCTGTTAATTCTGTGAGCTAGAGCAAGTTATTGGTACTTTTTTATCTCCATTTTCTCAATTGATGCGCATGTCCATGAAGAGAGAGGAGTGGAGAAATTCTGCTGAAAAGCTTTGGAAGTTCATGCACTTTGGATAGACACTAACTTATATCAAGGTTCTTCAGGTACCTGTGGATCTATCACACTTGAAGGGATGAAATTGTTCTAAAAATTCAGCCCCTGAATTCTAAGAATACCAGACTGCCACTTCTTAACATTCAACACCACGTACAATATTCACTGAAAAGTATTTATAGGAAATCCTTCAGATTTAAGAATTTAAAATGCATAGCTCCAGTTTTAGTATAATGAGTAAAACTGCTTCTTGTTCTTTGGTACAACTCAGCTAAAGCATCTGCTTCACCTACATCCACCTTCATTGAAGGAAGATCAGAGGCCCTCCTTGGGCAGGTGTAACAAGACTGCACAAGCATCAAAGAGAAGCATTAACAGGAATTTAGTACAATAAACAGCAGCAGCAATCAGAAGAATACATTCAGCCATATGATGAAGTGTTAGGTATAAGTAATAAATTCTCCTTTTGTATATGATTTATTTATCCATAGATCAAAGAGCCTGGAGAATTTACTCCTGTGGGAAGTTGCTACAATTTAACCCACAGTACATATGGAGACAGCTGTTCAAAACACCAAACCACAGTACTATTTATTCTAAAGGAAGTAGCTAGTAATTTTTTAAAAAGCATCAAAAAAGTAAAACAGCAAGAAAAGTGACAGAAAGTAACATATTTACAGAGTGAAAGCTATATATTTTCTTCCTAAAAAATAATTTGAAAAGGAAGAAAATTCATTTGTTGATAAAACAGATTTCCTTTTTTTCTTTTTTTTTACTGAATTTACTGGGGTGACATTGGTTAATAAAATTATATGGGTTTCAGGATACAATTCTACAATACATCATCTGTATACTGTATTGTGTTTACCACTCCCCAAAAAAATCATTTTTAAAGGCTCACGTCTCAAGTTAGGGTCTCCATGTTTTACTTTGGTAAAGAAAAAAAGAAAGGAGTAAAATATGGAATGGTACCTTTAATTTTAACCTGGTTCGACCTTCTTCATCCAGCATTTCCTCATCTTCAAATTCATCTTCATAATACTGAGGATCAAAAGGTCTACAAATTTTAAAAAATAAATTATTAATCATATTTCATAAAGAATATTATCACTGTTATATAAGATATCTGTTAATATACACTCCTATACTAAAAGTCAAAATATAATTAAAATTCATAATGGTCAAATATCTTCACATTCAACTTCAAGGAAATATTCAAATTATTGCACTTTCTTGAAATCCGGTGTTAATATATGTTGTTTGACATAGAGTGCAAGCAAGGCTAACTATTCAAAATATTCTTTATTCTTACATAAGTCTTCAAGGAATAGGCCAGACATACTCTTGTTTTCCATATCATTTTGCTTGGGGAAAAGTTTAAATCACACAATAACTTGCATGTCAGTAGTGAATAATAACTATGAACACTATTTAACTGTCTAAAACTTAGTTTTTCTAGATCTGTAATGGCTGCCACAATAGACATTTGTCGTTTCTCTAGCAAATTTCAGTTTCAATTTCAGGAGCGGTACTAGTCAAAAACAACCAAAGGTTTATGTCTGTTAAACACTAAGTATCAAACTGCTAAAAACAATTACAAGCATTAAAAAGTTCCTTTATTGATATTATAGTCCTTACTTTTTCTATCACAGAATATGCTTGATTTACTTCGTCAGAGATACACAACCAGTTTACCATTTTGTGATCAGCCAACTCATGTAAAATAAGAAAGATGTCAACATTCCACATATTTCTATTCAACATTTAGAAACACATTTAACTGATCTCCTTACCTGGGCTCTACGCTGAGAAAGTTGGGTAGTTTAACAAAATACAAGTCATTTCCTAAATCTGTGTTTACTTTCGGTATTTCTACTTCTATTCTGGTCTCAGGAATTGGCTCCTCCTCCTGTTGATCCTGAGGCAATCCATTTTCATCCTAATATAAAAAATCCCAAAAAACAAAAACAAAACAAAACAATTTCAGGGCTTCATGGGATCTTAGAAATGGTCTAGCTCAACTTCCACACTTTTAATTACTTAGGTGGGCAAGAGCACACTGAGACATAACTACAGGGCTAAAGCAGCCCTCAATCTTCATCCCTACTCACCCAGCCCCCAAAAAACCTCATGGGAAACAAGATCAGTTTAGAAGCATCAATATAAGAAAATCTCTTGTGATAAATCTCTTCCACATACTCACCAAGAGAAGTGAGAAATTAATCAACACTTCAATATGAAGTTATAAAGTCAATCTATCAATTAAGATAAAAGATTATCAACACAGTACACAACAAGCTCCTTGGCATGAACAAGAAAAATACTTAAATCAATGGTTTTCAAATCACAGGTCCTTGCAGTCCAGTCTCTTAAAACATGGCACCAACTTCAGGCTGAGCAATTTTTCTCTCATCTCTTGTCTTCTCTTCTCCTCTTTTCTTTTTCTTTCTTTCTTTCTCTCTCTTTCTTTTTAAACCCAATCACCCCTAATGGTAATATCTTGCAAACCTATAGCACATCACAACAGGAAGCCAACCCTAACAGGGGGTTTTCAACACATGAAAATACGAAGAAAATTCATGTTGCCAGTTTACAGCCACACCCACCAGGTTCTTGCCCTCATCCATCCTTATTCTCAGACAACCATTACTTTCTTCTCCACTTCTATAATTTTTGGTATTTCAAGAATGTCACATAAATGCAATCATATAGTATGTAACCTTTTGGGACTGGCTCTTTTTTTTTTTTTTAACTCAGCATTATTTCTCTGGAACTTAATGTATCAATAGTTCAATCCCTTTTATTGCCTCAGTATAGATGTGCCAGGTCAGTTATTTCTACTCCCCCTTAAAACCAAGAGTTCCCTAAATAACTAAGAAAGTCATCTGTTCATTGAATTTTTTTTCTTTCTTTTTTAAAGATTGTATTTATTTTATTCTTAGACAGAGGGGAAGGGAGGGAGAAAGAGAGGGAGAGAAACATCAACGTGTGATTGTCTCTCATGCACCCCCTACTAGGGACCTGGTCCGCAACCCAGGCATGTACCCTGACTGAGGAATTGAACCAGGAACCCTTTGGTTTGCAGGCCCAAGCTCAATCCACTGAGCTATACCCAGCTAGGGCCATTGTATTTTCATAATACAGTGTAATTCACTTTTCAAGTTCTTCTTGATGTAAGAGACCCTTAGTCTCAGAAACTTTTTAATTAACCTTGAATAAGGGCCCAATTCACATTGGTAATTTTACTTACAACAGGCTGTCCTGGAGTAGGTGGTTTATCTTCTCCATCACTACCTGAAGATATATCATCTGCACCTCCAAAGAGATCCATGGTTCCACTATTATCTTCAATATAGGAGAAAAATGCACACTATTAGTATCTGTAACAAAGGTTCTCCAAAGCTTTCACTCCAACATATTCCCAAGGTTTCTGCACCACACCAGGAAACTATACAAACACAATTCTGAGCCTGGCTCTCAAAGATCTGACTAGAGTGTCTGTGGAGAGGGAAGGGGGCAAATCCAGCAAAAGGCAGAGCTGCAGGGGAGATGCTTCTTTCTTCATTTACTGCATCCTTGTTCTTCTGCTTTCCTGTAACTCCAGGGGCCCAAATGTCCTCCTACAAGCCATATACTCAAATTTGGGGCTTAAACAGTCCATATCAGCCTATTCTCTACATAGTCCGTCACGTTTTAAAATTACAGGTCCATGTCGACCCAGGCACCTCTCCCCACAAGCAGAACTTCATCTAGGTACAGGCAACACAACAATAATCTGTAACCAATAAACCAATAAACCAAGGTGGGTAGAATAGGAGGTGAAGAAAAAGACAGGAGGGTGGTCAGAAAGTGGGTTGCTTGTAACTGAGGTCACAAAAGTGTTACGATTATTGATGGCATTGTCTAGGATAAAACTGTGAGTTACTGAGACAAAGTAGAGGACAGATCACTGAAAAAGGAGAGGCAACCTATTAGAATGGCTAAAATGTAGCACAACAATGAATGTGGACAAAAATGTGAAGCAAAAGGAACTCTCATTCTTTACTGGTAGGAATGCAAAATGGTGCTGCCACTTTGGAAGAGTCTAGCACTTTCTTACAGAGCTAAACATACTCTTACCAAATGCTCCAGCAATTCTGCTCCTTGATATTTTTACCCAAAGAACTGCAAACATGTCCACCCAAAAACCTGGATACACATATATATAGCAGCTTTATTCATAACTGCCAAAACTTGAAAGCAACCAAGATGTCCTTCAGTTGATGAATGGATAAACTGTTACTGCCAGACAATGGAATATTATTTAGTGCTAAAAAGAAATGAGTTGTCAAGCCATAAAAAGGTGTAGAGGAAACTTACATGCATATTACTAAGTGAAAGAAATCAATCTGAAAATGCTACATACCATATGATTCCAACTATATATTCCAAAAAAGGCAAAACTATGCAGACAGTAAAAGATCAGTGATTGCCAGGTGTTAGCAGGGAGGAGAGATAACTATGCAGAGCAAAAAGGATTTGTAGAGCAGTGAAATTACTCTGTATGATGCTCTAATGATGGGTACATGTCATTATACATTTGCCCAAACCCACAGAATATACAACACCATGAGTGAGCTATAACATAAACTGTTAACTTTGGGTGATTATAATGTGTCAATGTAGGTTCATCAATTGTAACAAATGTACCCTTTGGTGAGGAATGTTGATAATGGGGAGTGCTATGCGTGTATGGGTATATGGACAATTTCTATACATTCCCCTCAGTTTTGCTATGAAACTTAAATTGGTCTGAAAATTAAGTCTTAATAATAACAAAGAGGAGACAAGCAAGGTCAGGGTACTGAAAAGTTCATCCATATTAAAAAAAAAAAAATCACAATAACTATAATCCACCCGCCGACAGTCTCATGTCTCTTCTTGATTCATTTTGTTCTTAGTTCTTACCACCATCCAACATACTATATGTTTAATTTACTTACTGTGTTATCATCAGTCTCCCTGCCCTACCCTGACCTCACCGGATTGTGAGTTCTCTAGGAAAGAGGTCTTTCTTTTGATCATTGCTATATTCCCAGTGCCCGAAACAGTACTAATTTACAGGGGATTCTCAAGAAATAACTGGGAACATAATGAAAGAATGAACATATCTAATTCTCCCAACAACCCTATAAGGTGGTTAGTATCATCTGCCTTTTACAGATCCGAAAACTGAAGTGTAGTCATTAATTTGACCAAAATCATACGATTGGAAAATGGGGCTACAAAGATTCTGTCCTGGATCATCCAATTTCCAAGTCTATTATGCACATAACTACTAGTTATAGATCCAAAGAGTATGCTGTTCTGTCTAGTTCCCCTTTTCTTTCTAGTTGCCTGTATAAATGTTTGCTTTGGTTATGTTACTTACGATAATTTATAGAAGCTATTTAACATTAATGCTTATTTACCACTCAGAATAATGGCTGTGCGTAATCAAACTATCAAAATTGTTTGTTATAACTTTTACACTAACATCTTTATTGTATAGTAATTTGCCATCTGAAACAGTCATCCATAGCAATGAAGAGGTAGCTCTTTTATGCTTACAACAGCCCTACCTTATCTAACACTGGCTTTTATGAACTCTTCATCTAACCCACAGCTCAAAGAACCAGGTACTTCATCTGATAGTAACCTGTTAGGAACTTAAGGACAAGCTGTTCTGGAACTGTCATTCAAACTGAAGCGTGAAACACTGCTGTCTCCACCTGAACCAGAGCCTCAGCCCCTAATGACAGATTCATTCTAACTATAAATAAACAGGTTCGTCAAGTGAATAAGCAGTTTCTCATATTTATACAACTTCCCTATGTACACTAAGTGTATCCACACTGGGCATGTATTATAGTTAAATGCAGAAAGAGGAACAGAAATAAATGTATAAAAAAGAAGTAAGTGAAGTACCTTTTGGTACCTCAGTGTCACTATCCGCCTCTGAATCAGATGCAATTGCATTCTTGCGTTTCATTCTCAAAACTTCATCTTCACTATCGCTGCCTCTTGCAGATTCTGTAAGAGTGGAATTAGAGGTTCTGCATAATCAGTCATAACTTTGAATTTTGTTTTAAAAGCAACATTGGGGATAAACAAACTGTGGTGCACCCATACAAAGGAAAACTACTCAGTAATGACTAAGAAGGAACTATTGATACAGGAATTTTGGTGCATCTACAAGGTATTGTGCTAACTAAAAGAAATCTAAATGAAAGAAAAAAAGGCTACATACTGTATGATTCCATTTATATGATGACATTCTCAAAAAAATCAAAACTTTAGTGACAAAACAGACCAAGAGCTGTCAGGGGTCAGAGGTAGGGGAAGGATGTAACTACAAGAGAGATACTATGATGGAGTTTTTTAGGGTGACAAAACTGTTCGGTATCCTGACTGGGATGGTGTTGGTTACACAAATCTATACGTGTGTTAACATTAAAAGAACTGTGCATACATACATAAAAATCAACTTAATTTAAAAATAAAATAAAAAAGAACATTGGTTTCTGTAAGCGGAAAAACCTGGTAGAATGAGAAAAGCAGTATTGAAGCTTATAATTAAATTTACCTATAACTCATCACAGAAAAAAAGAGGTAAAAATATTGCACTGGAAGACAAAAAATCATGTTTTGGATGGTACAACTGTTACCTAATTGTAAACTTTAAGAAAATCAACTAAACCACTGTCGAACTAGTTAAGAATTAAGCAGAATGACCAGCTAGCTACAAGATTTCCTACTTTGACCCTAGTCTTAGGTTAGTCTCCTAGTATTTGAGAAGTAGTACACGAGCCTTAACGATTCTGATAATAGTGCTAATAACTCTACCCTGAACTAGTTACTGCACACTTATTGCATTCCTATAGTCCACACAGACCTATATACATTTCTGGAAATTTTCTGACCTCCTCTCCCAAATAATGACAAAAAGTGGCTTTTAATACTGCCCTATGACATATGTGTTACAGGAGAAAAAACGCTTCCCCTGATATTTAAGCTAAGAAAATAGGGTTACTGTATAATTATAATCAATCACCTACAGAAAGGAAGCAATCCAGACATTACTTCTGGAAGACTTTGAACCTAATCAAAGTGACTTCTATATAACTAAAAAGAAAAGAGCTCTACATCTTAAAAAATATTCTACATGAAGAATGTGCTAACTTGAGCAGAACAGTGTAAACGACTATTATAAAAGGGGCTCCAGAGCCGAAGGCCATCTGTATGTGTCCAGTATGCTTTAGCGAGCGAGGGTTCTGACCCAAGCACACCTCGCTAGGGTCACAATGAAGGCTTCAAGCTGCAATAACTCCTTGAGATCGTCCAGCTCCTTTTCATTTTCGGGATGTTATGTTCCACAGGCAACTTTCTGATTATTATAAATTGGCACCCAAAGTAGATTCTTCCCAAGGGAAGAATACAGTGAGAAGAGAAATAACTGATTCCCTTCAAACAATTTTGCAATTCAGTTTTTATAAATTAGTTTCTTATGAATTTAATTATTTTAAGTCAACTTGGAGCCTAATTATCTCTGGATAATCAAATTTTGTATCTCAAAAACCTGAACTGAAACATGTTGTTCACACCTCAGTACAGCTACCCTATGGGGACATTTCAATGGTATTGCTTTCTTTTTTTCTTTTTGTCCACCAAGCAAATCTAGTCTCACCTGAGGTATGTTCTTCAGTTATCCACAGAAATGGAACCACCTCTGTTCATGATACAACTATTCTCGCACCATACATCCTTCTCTAAGACTGCTGTCTTTAAATTACTTCCTTCCTGATCTATCATTAATTAACAAATGGATGGGGAATGGATATAATACACAGATTATGAAAATTTTTCAAAAGCAAAATGTATAGAGTTAGAGAAGGCTGAAATGGAGGGATGGGAGAGAAAAAACAGGGTACTAAAGATAAGACTGCAAAAAGAATAAATGGGATATATCTGTATCTAGATGCTTCTAACCCATTTTGACCCTCGGAAATGATTTACCTGATTTATGGTCCTGTTCTTCTTCATCATCTGAATGTCTGCGCTCTTCATCTGAGGCTTGTGGCCTTTCATCATCAGAATTTTGCATTTTCTCCTCATCAGACATCTGTGGCCGTTCATCATCATCAGAATTCTGTTTCTCATCATCATTATCAGAAGCTGCTGGCCGTTCATCATCAGAATTCACCTTCTCCTCCTCAGACAGTGGTTGCCTCTCATCATCTGAAAGCTGAGGCCTGTCCTCATCATCTGTGTTCTGCATTTTCTCATCATCGTCAGAATTCTGCAACTTATCTTCTTCATCAGATCCTTGTGCCCGCTCCTCATCATCAGAATTTTGTATCTTTTCATCATCTGACTGGTCGCTTTTATCTTCCCTGCCCCATTTTTCATCATCTGAATGTGCTTTTTCAGAACCTTCTGCTTCTGAGTGATGGCTCCCTCCATCTGATCCATGACCTTCATCTTCATCATCATTATGGCCTTCTGATCCACTATGCTGATCTATATCTGAAGGGTCATTGTCTTCATGGTCAGAATGCTCAGAAGGTTCTGATCTATTGTCTGATCTCTCAGAGCGATTATCACTCCCACTCTGATGAGAAGCTCCCTCATCCTCACTGTCATCTCCAAACAGTTCCTTATTACTTGGTTTTCCTGAATCACCTCTTTCATCCTGATCACTTTCACTTCCAGAGGCATTACTGCCAGAAGCCACATTCTCTTGATCAGAATCCGAG
Source organism: Mormoops blainvillei (assembly GCA_004026545.1). Classification (NCBI taxonomy): domain Eukaryota; kingdom Metazoa; phylum Chordata; class Mammalia; order Chiroptera; family Mormoopidae; genus Mormoops; species Mormoops blainvillei. The sequence goes on along the minus strand of PVJD01005581.1, from coordinate 96,511 downwards.
TCTGATCCAGAATCAGAATCTACAGAATCACATAAACATTGGGTGATGTCAGCAAAAAAGGCAGAGTAAGGAACACCAAAAGCCCACCCCAATATAAAAGCAATGAAAACATCTGTCAAAAACTGTTAGTATGAATTTTCTTGGTACTCTGGAAACTAGCCAAAAGTTGCAGCAACCAGGAGAATGCTTAACAGGAAAAACCAGCTAAGTTTTTAGCAAGAAAACAGAATTTTGTGGTGTTTTACAGTACTCACACTTGCCACCCACCACACCCTGCCACTCACTCCCTAGCTCAGTGGCGCCTTGAAGGTAACAGCCTGCATTTCTGGTACACACACCATTAATGAGGGAGCAGAAAGGACCTCATTCAAAAAGAATCAGAGGCCCTGACTGGACAGCTCAGTTGGTTAGAACATCGTCCAGACACTCCAAGTTGGCTGTGTGTGTGTGGTTTTTTTTTATTTTAATTTTTTTATTGTATTTTTTTTTCACCATTACCATTCATCTCCCTTATACCTTCTTCCACCTCTACTTCCCCGCCTCCCCTAGGTTGCTGGTTTGATCCCTGGTCAGGGAACATACAAGAAGCAACCAACAAATGCATCAATAGTGGAAAAACAAATCGATGGTTTTCTCTCTCTCTTTCTCTTCCTAAAATCTATCAATCAATAATGTCCATCAGTAGATGAGAGGATAACAAAGCTGTGATATAGCCCTAGTTGGCATGGTTCAGTGGACTGAGCACTGGCCTGAGAACCAAAAGGTTGTCTGTTTGATTCCCAGTCAGGGTATATGCCTGGGTTGAGGGCCAGGCAACCAATCAATGTAACCCCTGTATACTGATGTTTCTCCCCCTCTTTCTCTCTCCCTTCTCCTATCTCTAAAAGTAAATAAATAAAATCATAAAAAAAATAAATATAAAAAAGCTTGGTACATTTACACAAAGGAATATTACTCAGCTGTTAAAAAAAAAAAAGAAGGAAATCTTACCTTTTCTGTCAGCATGGATGGACCTGGAGAGTATTATGCTAAGTGAAATAAGCCAGTCAGAGAAAAACAAGTACCATATGATTTCACTTATATGTGGAATCTAATGAACAAAATAAACAAACAAAAAAAATAGAAACACACTTATAGATACAGAGAACGGACTGACAGCTGTTGGTGGGTTGGGTGAAAAAGTTGAAGGGAGTAAGTAAACAACAACAAAAAACCTCACAGACACAGACAAAAGTATGATGATTACCAAGAAGGGGTTTGTGGGAAGTAGAAGAGGGTAAAGTGGACATAAATGGTGATGGAAAGAGACTTGACTTGGGGCGGTAAACACATAATACAATATAGAGATGATGCATTATAGACTTGTGCACCTGAAACCTATATAATTTTATGAACCAATGTCACCCCAAGAAATTTGATGAAAGAAAACAAGTAGCAAAATGGCAGAAGTCCTCCCTTATTAGTAATTACTTAAAATAGAAATGGATTAACCTCTGCAATGAAAAGGCAGAAATTTGCAGAATGGATTTTAAAAAATGATCCATCTATATGTTAACACAGATTCATTTTATGCCCTGTCAGATGTGGTTCCATGGACTGAGTGCCAGCCAGTGAACCAAAAGGTTGCAGGTTCTGTTCCCAGTCAGGGCACACACCTGGGTTGCAGGCTAGAGCCCCAGTTGAGGGTGTGTGACAGGCAACACATTAATGTTTCTCTCCCTCTCTTTCTCCCTCCCTTCTCCTCTCTCTAAAAGTAAGTAAATAAAATCTTTTAAGATAAAAAAAATTTTTTTTAGTTTACAACCAAAGAAAGGATGGAAAAAGACATTCCGTGCAAACCACTCAACAACCTAGTAATAGAAGGGAACTTCCTCAACCTGATAAAAGGCATCTGTGTAATAACCACAGCTAATATCGTAAGAAAGCATAATGCTTTCTCCCTAAGGTCAGGAACACAAGAATGTCCACTCACTACTTCGGTTCAACACTGTACAAAAAGATCTAGCCGGGGCAATCAGGCAAGAAAAAAAGACATCCAAACTGAAAGGGAAGAGTAAAGCTATCTCTATCCACAGATAACATGATCGTATATGTTGAAAATCCTAAAGAATTCATGCTTACAAACACTATTAGAGCTAACACAGTCAGCAAGGTTACAAGATACAAGATTAACATATGAAAGTCAGTTGTCTACAGTAGCAATGAATGACCCAAAAATGAAGTTAAGAAAACAATTCCATTTCCAATAGTATCAAAAAGAATAAAATACCTGGGAATAAATTTAACCTAGGAAGTGCAGGGTTTATATAGCACGTTTGTGCTTGAAAGAAACACTCTGGACCAAGGTAGGGATTCTGCCTATTGTTATGCAAACACATTTGTCAGACAGTAATTTTCCACAACTCTTTTAGCACAGGAAGATAAAAAAATATGCTAGGTATAACAGCAATTACACTGTTACATCCACAGTACCTTAAGGACTAACAGCAACCTTCTAGGGCAGATTTGGAAGTAAATCCTACAGAGTCCTATTTATCTAATTGGAAGATGAAAGAAAGACTTAAAAGGGGGTAAAACGTGGAGCCCAGGGAAGCAGCTACCTCCATATATCACTCCCCCACAAATTGAGTGTGCAATGGGAAAGCACTGCAAGATACATGTTACTAAACTATTGTTTCTACCCATTCAATTGTTTATCAAATATGCATTAAGCATCAGTGTAAGCTGGCAGAGACGGGGGTAATGCAGAGACAATTTTTTCATCATTATATCCTCAACACCTAGCAAAGTAGCTGGAACATGATAGGAGATCAATAAAAACTTACTGAGTTGAATAAACAGCTTCATGGAAGTTAGTCATGGGAGGGTTCACAAGGAAGTGTGACTTGAAGGGCAAATGGGATATGGACAAGCGAAAATGAGGGGGAAATGAAAACATCAGCGAAGGTAGTGGAACAAGAGGTAGTATACACGACTCTGTATTTCCAAACTCATCCGGACTAGAACCCTAGATAGAGCCCTCAGATTAGATTTCCACCTGGTGCTTCCCTTATTACACTCTAAAAAAAAAAAAAAAATTATACACACACACACACACACACACGTTGGAGGGAACAAAAGCAACCACAATAATGCACTTTGCTTCGGGAAAATGTAGATAAGGATGAGCCTGGAGGGTTGCAAGAATTCCGAACTTGGTCTTGGGCGCCTTTTCACTTCAAATAACTCCTATTCATATTTCCAACTCAAGTATCCAGTCCTTGTGCCAGAAATAGTTCTATGCACCATAAACATTCATTCATTTCATCAAAAAGTACTTCATCTCTGCTCTCCAAACACAGGCCCCATATGCTCCTCAATCTAATACTACTGACTCAAGAAATTCTCGAGTTTCTACACAGGCTCTCAGAAGACACATTTTCTCGGGGGTGCAACGCCCATGTATAGCCCTACCCCGATATCCCTCCCAATTCCTTCACCCAAACATCTCAAACGCCCCATCACACTATGGTCTGTCTGGTTTCATTCAAGAGGGCATTCCCAGCCCCTCTGTAAACTCGTCCCCCCATTCTTCATATTCCTGAACACCTTAATTCCCATTCACTCACCAACAGCCCTTACTCCGTGCTAACCTATGCAAGACAGGTTAAAGCAGGACCCCAAGGTTCCGCGCCCGGGCCCCTGTACCGTGCCCCCCCTTCGCTCCACACATTGCCAAGGCAACGCACACTCCATGAACACCAAGAATCTCTAGGCGCACACTCGATGTTTGTCCCTCCATTCCCTCCCGCTGGGGAAGGTTAGCATCGCCTAGGGAAGCTGGCACCGCCTGGATTGCAGGGGGCGCTGAGGCAGGAGCAGAAGAAGCGCGACCACTCGCACGTAGCGTCGTAGCGTCCGCAGACCCGGAACAGGACCGCGGTCGGGCTCTGGCCTCAGAAGTCCCGACACGCGCCCCTCCCGCGAAGCCCAGTCGACCCCACCTTTACGCTCAGCATCGCTGTCAGCGTCGCTCCCGAAGAGGTCCTCCATATCCGCCATTGCCGCGCAAGTCCACCGTTGCCTAGCTGGGAGGTGCTCCACGACTGTCTTTACGGCACTGTACCAACGAAACGCGACAGTGTCGCAAACATCCGCTGAAAGTCTTCTTTCTCTCTGTAACCTAGTTTTCGCGTGCCCCAAGAATGTGTGTTTGTCGACTCTTATACGTTCGCGGGGTGGACAAACCCCGCCTTTTAATCAATATCTGTTCTGATTGGCAAGGATTCTCACCGTCCGGGTGTCAGTTATTGGATGGTGCTTGGTACGCTCCCTAGAAAGGCCTCTAACCGTGTTAAACCTGCCAGGAGTCAGGCCTGAAGTCCTTTGTTTCATATTGACAGGTGGTTCTGAAATTTTTGAGAATTCCAAAGAGCTTTATTATATGTGGGTTATATCTATTGCTATTTACCGAATTAGTAACCAAAGAATAAATTTTAAAAAGTCATTTAAAAGTAATAAACAGATTAACATAAATAACATTTTAAAATTCTAAATGATTAAATTTTTCCAAGAAAATAATTAGAAGAGAAATTGTTTCACAGTTTTAAAAATATCTTTAATGTCCGGCTTACAAGAAGACCATTGAATTCTTATACCTGCTTTTACACTGATTCTTAAAAGAAGACAGCTGAATTCTCGTACCTGCTTTTTCATTCAACGTGTTAAAAGAAGACAGCTGAATTCTCATACCTGCTTTTATACATTCAGTCTGTGTTGGCTGATGGCATATGAAGAAAATCTGGCCTCAGGCAGGTATGTGTGTAACTGGGAAAGGAGGACCTTTAAGAGCCCCCACCAGAAAAGGGTCTGCCTCGGACCACTCTTTTTCAACCTCAGCTTTAGAGCAGTGTTATCTCACATATTAAACATTTCCATCCTAGCCCTGGCGAGGTGACTCAGTTGTTTGGCATGTTTTCCCTACACCAAAAGGTCACAGCCTGGATTCCCTGTCAGGGCACATACCTAGGTTGGGTTCGAACCGCCTGGGCGAATATGGGATGGGGGGTGGGGTGGAGCAACTCATTGATGTCTCTTTCTCCCCCTCCCCGCCCCCACCTTTTCTCTCTCTCCAATCAATAAACATATCAAATGAGGATTTAAAAAAAAAAATTCCATCCTAACCCAGTACACACATTATATTAAAAATTGAAATAAATATTTCACAAAACAATACGTTTCTGCTAAGATGCAATCTAAGATTTCCTATTCTCCTTTATTTTATTCCACTTCGGCTTTTTTTGTTGTTTCATTTTTAATGCTGGCAGGGGGTGCACCCACTAAATTAATTTCATGATTTACTAATGGATTACAAACTGCCGAATTAGTAACCAAATAATAAATTTTAAAAAGTCATTTAAAAATAATGGAACACTATTCAGAGGGTTCCATTGGCTTTTTTATTTTGCAGATAAGAAGTTTGATTTTGCTAGAAAATGTGACTACAATTGTATATTGGAAAATCAGACAATAACAGGTAAATCATCTTGCCTTACAGAAGCTCAAAAAAAAAAAAAATGAAGTGGCTTGTATAGGTAGATTAAAGAACTGGGTCTCTTTAGAAAGCTTAAATTTTTGTTTTTAAAAATGTACATCCTGTGTTAAATTATTACCTAATTAGGCCAATGTGAGGATTTTGACCTTGGACGTGCAACATAGGTTTTTAGTCTGTAGATTATGAGATATATTTTTGTTGCAAATAAGAGTGCCCCACAGGGTTCCAATGGGAAAGAAGTGGGACTGTGTATGTTATCATCAATCTTAGAGCTGTTGTGTATAAAGTGGATGATATAAGAATAGGTAGATGCGATCACTTTAAAACTTTGTGGAATACTGGAAAAACAAGTATTCTGTTTGATTGAGATTCAGTTTCATTTTCATTTAAAGTACTATCCCCATACAGGGAACAGACTGACAGCTGTGGGGGGGCGGGAGGGGGTGGAGACTGGATGAAAGAAGATGAAGGGATTAGCCAAAGAATATGCATGCATAGCCCTTAGACACAGACAACAATGTGGTGATGGCCAGAGGGAACAGGGCGGGGTGGGGGTGGGCAGGGTTGGGTGGAAGGGACAAAAAGGGAGGAAATGGCTTTAGAAATTAATAGCATCAAAAATAAAAATAAAGGAAAAAAGAAAAAGAATACTATCCTTGAAAAGTGCACTGATTAAATCTTAAAATGAACTACAGTGAGGCATGCTGAATCCCTGTGCCCATATCATGGGTAGCAGAATTAATGTTTTTCCCACATAGATAATTCAAAGCAAATAACTTCTGGTTTTTTGACTTTTTATTTTTGTTTTTGCCATATGTTATGCTGACCTATTCATTGTCTTTCTTTAGATGGGATATAATACAATCAATTAGATTTCAGCTAAATCAATCACAATTATTTTCCAGTGTAGCTTGATCACCCAGATCACTTCATTGATGTTTAGAGTGTTAAAATAACCTTTTCATTTACTAGCAGAGATGGAAAAGTTCATCCTATTGGATTTGTGTTTGACTAACCCAGGTATAAGGTGTTAAAAGATAATTTCTTTTTTTTTAGATTATTTATTTATTTCTAGAGAAAAGGAAAGTGAGGGCAAGAAAGAGAAGGAGAGAAACATCGATGTGAGAGAGATAAAAAAATTGATGATACGAGTACACACTCCTTCCAGGGACCAAACCTGCACTGAGGCAGGTACCATGACAGGGAATCCAAACAGAGAAAACCTTTTGCTTTGTGAGATGATGCCCAACCAACTAACTGAGCCACACTGGTCAGGGCAAGGTAATTTCTTGATTTCCTCCCAGGGGTGAAGAATTTCATTTATTAGGTGTGTAAGATTGAATAAAACAACTCCAGAGTAACTTTATCTTGTTTCCTGGCTTTTGAGAGGTTTTCTCTTTTCCCCATGTTCTGCCTAAATAATGGGAAGAGAGATCCTCAGAATGGTGACTTTTGAAATACCATAATAACCCAATCAGAGAGCAGATATTCAACTAGGTTGATTGATTACATTACAACACAATGTATACATTACATTTTTACCAGGTAGCAAAAATACATTTGAACTCATAAAATATATGTTCACAGCAAGTAGCAAAACAGGAATATGTGTTTTTAAATTTGTATATAGCTTTTTTTTTTTTAAGATTTTATTTATTTTTAGAGAGGGGGAGGGAGGGAGTGAGAAAAAGAGGGGGAGGGAGGGAGGGAGAAAGAGAGGGAGAGAAACATCGATTTGAGAGAAATATATCAATCGGTTTCCTCTTGCATACTGCCAACTGGAGAACCAGCCCACATATGCCCTGACTGGGATTCAAATCCATGACCTTTTTTGGTTCTCAGGCCAGCACTCAATCCACTGAGCCATACCAACCGTGGCTAGATTTGTATAATGTCTTAAAAACTTAAAGGACAAACAACAGCTTGATTAAATAATACATTAACTGAAAATTCACTCCATTTATGGCAAACTGCCACTCCGTAGGGAAGCCATGTGACTTATTTCTGAGTACTGTAGAAGGAGCTAGTCTTTCAAAGGGGCAGGTTGATCTCAATTAAAGAAAGGAAGAGAGAAGTCCTGCAATAAACAGTGGGCAGCTTATTTCTTGGAAGACGCCAAGCATTTATTCACTCATAGTCTGCCTTTATTAGATTCTTTTCTGAATTGGGTCCCTGTAATGGATGCTATAGGGATATAAAAGAATAGGAATATAAAAATAATAGCAAACTTGATTTCTTTATATATGTAAAAGAGTTTGGGGGAAAATGAAACAAATAATCTAAAATATCTAAAGATTTTTAGTTTCAGAAGTAAATTATAAACTATGTGCAGGTACTGAGGAGAATGGAAAGTCAGAAAATGATCATTATGAATGGAGGTTAGTCAGGAAAGGTTGCTTACACAGTGGTCTGAATGTGTGTACCCCGCAAAATTCATGTTCCAATTCGTGTTCCAAAATGATTGTATTAGGAGGTGAGGCCTTTGGAGGTGATTAGGTCATGAGGGTGGAGCCACCATGGACAGGATTAGTTCTCTTATCAAAGAACTCTCTAGCACTTCTATCTGTGAGGACACAGAAGGGGCTGGCTTTGAGCCAGTTTTCATTGAAATGCAACTATACTGGCCCCTAATTCTTGGACCTTTTGGCCTCCAGAACTGTAAAAAATAAATTTTTATTACCTATAAACTACCCAGTCAGTGGCATTTTGTTATTACAGCCCAGAAAAACTAAGACAGATAGGATAATTCAAGCTAGGTTGATAAAGTAATGGGAGGGAACCCAGTTTTCAGGACATAAAATTAAGCAGAACATAAAATTCAACCAAGCAAGACTTAACTTAGTTTATCAAATTTATTCCCTGATTCACATGAAGTTTCAGAACAGTGGAGATAAAGAGAACATTTAAAAACTTCTAGAGAGAAAAATCAGCTGACAGAAAGAATCTGGTACTAAGCCCTGGCTGGTGTGGTTCCGTGGTTGAGCACTGACCTGCAAACCAAAGAGCCACTGGTTCAATTCGCAGTCAGGGCACATGCCTGGGTTTTGGGCCAGGTCCCTAGAAGCGGGCATGTGAGAGGCAACCACACATTGATGTTTCTCTCCCTCTCCTTCTCCCTGCCCCCCTCTCTAAAAAGAAACAAAACAAAACAAAACAATATGGCATTAAAATGACATTGGACTTAACAATTCTGAAAGTTAGAAAACAATGAAGAATTATAAGAAAACGAAATCATCAAGGAAACTGATCCACACTAGAATTCTATACCTATCAAATTATCATTAAGTACCAGGGAAGAATAATGATATTGGGCAGGAGCCTGCATCTATGGAAGCATTGTAACTGCCCTGTGGCTGCAATGCTTTCAAGAAGCCCAAGTAGACTACACTGAGAGACCAAGTGGAGAGGCCCTGCAACTACACAGAGAGGCTGACAGTCCCCAGCTGCTGTAGACCTGCTTGCTTTACCAGCTCCAGTCGGAATGCAAGCTCAGTGAGAGGCCCCAGGCCACAAACGCCCAGCTGACCCTTTCCTTTATTCCTGTCTCACAGAGACCAGGAGACAATGAGTATGTGCTGTGGCATAGTGCCTCTAAGTCCTGAGTAGGCTTGTTACACAGCAATGCCAATGGGAGGAGTCACTCAGAAATTTTACAATCTCTGAACTGTAGTCCACAAAAATAAGGGACTAAACCAAGAAAAGAAAAGCTTTAGATGCAGGAAGCCCAAGATCAGAAAGAGGCAAAAGAAATGAGGAGGATGATAGCTGGGCCTGCAGGCCTGGAGGGCTGCTGGTCCAGGTTGGAGCAAGAGGACACAAGTTCCAAGAGAAAGCAGGCTAAGAAGGAAATGAACTAGTAGAATACCTGCTGTATTTACTCATTGAATAAGATCTTAGTGCTTTCTCTGTGTCAAAAACTAATCTAGGCAGTGGATACAACAGAGAATAAAATAGACCAAGTGTCTGTTCCCAAAAACTTGCATTTTGGCAGAAGATGAGACAATAATGGAATGCATTGTACTTATAAACATATATACATTTATACACACACACTTTTAGTTTTGTATATTTATTCCGATATGTTTGAATCTTTTGAATGGGTATTTTTTTGTAATTAGTATATAAAAAATTTATAGTTGACACATTAAAACTAAGCACACAAAAAACCAAGGCAATTACTAACTCCAAGAGAAACAAGATGAATGCACAAATAGCATACTATGTGGCTAAACTGATATTAATAACAGATAATACCTTGTGCCAGGCACTGTTTTAAGTGCTTTTTATATGTAGGTCCACAGTTTTTGATCCAAAAACTTTGGAGCCATATTTGTCTCAAAAGTCAGATATTTTCCCAGATTTTAGAAAGGTAATACAGTACATATGATGTATAGTCTTTATTATTTAATATATATGAAGTTGGATCTCAGCAGTATCCTATAATCAAAATTAAATTTCTATGGTAAAATGTATGAAAATCCAAACTAAAAAGGATTAAAAAAACTTTTAAATAACTTTGGGTCATTCCAGGCAGCATTTGCCACCAAATGAGTTATGAAAGAATTTTCCATTTCAGAGCTATATGGGTTTCAGAATTGTGGCTAAGGGCTTGTGGACCAGAACTAACTGACTTAATCCAAACAACAACCCTCTAAGATAGATCCTATTACATTCCTATTTTATACTTGAAGAACCAGAAGGAAGCACAGAGAAGCTAAGTGGCTTTGCCGTAGGCCACATAGCTATTAACACTTGCTTAGTCATAATATTGTAAACACTGAATATTTTAAGTTTAGTAGTAATACTTGACTTTTATAATGTCACATACACTCATAATTTTAGTGAGGAATATTTTTGTGTTTTGATATGGAAGGATCCAAGGTAACTGTGGAGAAAAAAGCATTCTGAATAGTGTGTGTATAAAGCTGCATTAAAATTTACGTGTGTGTGTGTGTGTGTAACATGTAAATGGATAGACTATCCCTGGGAGATGCAACAGAAGCTAGAAACAGCAGCTGCCCCAGAGGAGAGGAGCTAGGGGACTGGAAGACAGTAGGAGAGAAATATCACTTAGTATTGTGTACCTTTTTGTACTGTTTGAATTTTGTCCCAAATAACTGAATTCAAAATTAAATTTAAAAGTAGTAAAAAGATAGATACCAAAATGTCAGTACTACTTATTTAACTCTGAGTGCTGATTTTCTGTTGCTTTGTTCTTTTCTCTGTCTTCTAAACTTTCTACAATGAACATGGATCAGTTTTAGAATAGGACAGGAAAAAAACTTGCTTTAGGGAGTATGTATATTCTTTATTCAACTATATTTTTCTTATTAATTTCATATCTACGATTCTAGGACTATAGATGTGTTCTGATTTGAAGAATGTGTAAATCTGGGGTTCTTGGACCAATAAGTTGTTATTGTCATGATCCATGGTGGTCCTCAAATAATTATTTTTCTATAGGAGCTCTGTTTACTCAGTTGGAGTTATAAAAACTATTTAAATGTAAAGCTGGTTACCTCATGGTAGGGTTTTCAGGCTATCAAACATCTCATAATAAAATTTAAACTGTTTGCCAAAATGATAGCAAGTCTTTTCCCAAAATTTCTTTCCTCTCATTATTATTAATCTAATTCACTTTCATAAGATTCAAGTGTCAACTCCAAAGCGCTGGTACATAATTGTTTCCTATGCAAATACGAGTTTGGACAGGCAAATATGAGCTTGGAAATGTCCCAGTACACTTCCTATGAAAATCTGTACTTATGTTGAGAAAAAAGAACAAAGGGTAATGAATCAGAAGCTATTTCTTAGGACTGAAGCAAAGGTTGTCCCTTTGAAACCTTTCCTCTTAAATCTAGGGTTAGATATAGGGACTAGCTTCCTTGAATAGGTAGGATTTAGGTTCCTCCCGGAAACTTAAGGGTTACCAGGGAGCTGTGTCCTTAAAAGACCCAAGCAGCAGACCGGATGAGGTCTGTGCACTCAACACTAGTGAGCCGGAACATCAACTTCTGGGGGAATGAATTGGAAGGAACAAGAAAGGAGGACACAGAAAGGGGAGGGAAGGCCGCTGTGGGTGTGGGTGTTAGCAGAGGAAGCTGAATAAGTAAAGTGATATGCAGCAAGGATATCAAAGAAACGGAAAATGAGAAGTACAAGGCAGGAGAGAAAAGAAGGAAAAATAAATGAAAGGGACAAAGGGAAAGGAGGAATCATCCACAAGGGAAGAGGACGGGAAAGATGTTTTTTAAAAAGAACATAATAAAATTATACCAAGATGGGGGAAACAAAACAAAAATGGGAAAACCAATAGTATAACCAATGAGACAGAAAAAAGTTAAGTTTTACAGACTCCCCTGCCAACCAACATTCTTTCAAATCAAAAAGAACCACTAAAACAGATTCGGCTCAAACATAAAACAGAACTGAGAATTTCAAGTTCTCAGAGGGGAGAGGGTTGTGGGGCTGGGTGAAGAAGATGAAGGGATTAAGCAAAAAACAAAACAAAACTCATAGACACAGACAACAGCATGGTGATTATCAGAGGGAAAGGGGCAGGAAGAGACATAGAAGAGGGTAAAGGGGAGGTAAATGGTGAGGGAAGGAGACTTGACTTGAGGTGGTGAACACACAATGCAATACATAGATGATGTGTTATAAAATTATACAACTAAAATCTCTATAATTTTATGAACCAATGTCACCCCAATAAATTCAAATTTTTAAAAAAACTGAAAATTTCACTTTACAAACAAAACCACTCTGATTAAATCTCTTTACTAGATATCCTAATTCAACTGGTAATTTTATTTTTTTTATTTAATTTAGTTTAAAAATTTTTTTTAAAGAGGGGAAGGGAGGGAGAGGGAGAAAGAGAGGAAGAGAAACATCAATGTATGGCTGCTTCTTGCACGCCCCTCATTGGGGACCTGGCCCGCAACCCAGGCATGTGCCCTACACTGGGAACTGAACTGGCGACCCTTTGATTCGCAGGCCGGGACTCAATCCACTGAGCCACACCAGCCAGGGCTTTATTTTGATAAACATTTCAATTTTTTATTTTATTTAAAAAAATTTCTTTTTAGTTTTCAATGACAGTTGATATATAATATTATATTAGTTTCAGGTGTATAACCCAGTGATCAGACATTATGTAACTTAGTGATCACCCTGATAAATCTGGTAACCATCTGATACTTTAGAATCATGTGAGAACACAGCATAAATGCAGAAATAACATCTCACCGTAGGGTGGGAACCTTTAGAATGCAGGCTGTATCTGACCCTGAGCATATTTCATCATAGAAGGATTTCTAAAAGGAGATACATTGTATTTCAGGCTTGCACTTGCAAAAAATAAAAAATAAAAAATTGCGGTATTAAAACTCTTAATGGTAATATGGCTAAAGGCCACAAGATGGTGATAGTACACCCAAAATTACACACACATACACACACACAACCATCCCCTTGCCAATTTTCCTTAGCAAAAAATTGGCTCAGCGGAGAGGCGGTGGTGTGAAGGAGAGAAGAGATTTGAAAATCTAACTAACTTTAGATGGTGATCAAAACACTTCTTGCAACAGAACTTGGAAGTATTTTTCTTTTCAGTTTCTCTTTTTTTCCCCAATTAAAAAAAGAAGCAGTACTTTTAAGACTGACAAACACTGAGGAAATAATTTTTCAGCTATAGGCACTCTGATTTTTTTTTGTTATCTACTGATAAGCAATACACTTAAAGTAGTTGTTACCTTTTGGGGAAATGTTAATTTTTTTCTTCAGTTCCATAAAATGAACTTTCCCTAAAGAGTCAAGTGAAGATTTTATTTCCTTGACTGCAATTTATTTCCTTACTCAGTAAGGGTTAATCCCTTACCTTAAATTGGTGTTACGTTTTAGGATAATAATGATTCATATTGATATATGGATACATTTAACTTTCCAACATGCAAAGATACATGCACATACTTTTTATCTGCTACTTAACATAGAAACAAAATTCAGATAAGGGAATACGCTAGTATCCTGGGCCTAAAATACCAAAGAACTGAAGGGAAAAGAGTTTAAAGTATATTTGAAAGCCATAAGACTTTATTTTCAAAAACAATATTAGTCATTAGAAATATTTTTCTATTAAGCATCAAGTAAATTCTTAAAACAACCTTAGGTTCTAAATGTTGACCTGAAGTTAATAATATGTATCAGAATGTCATAAAGACATTCTTATCTTTGACTCTGTAATTCAACATCAAAGAATTTATCCTAGGAAAATAAGAGATTCACATCAAGATGTATAAGGGTATTTATTATAGCATTATTTATAGAAATGAGAAATATTGGAAACACCACAGTAGGGAATTGAGCAAATAAATTACCAGACATCCATAAGCTGAAATGATATGTAATCATTTAAATTATGATTTCAGGGCATTGTTTTATACTAGTGAAGGGAGTATGAAAATGAGACAACCTTTTGAAAGGGCAATTCAGCCCTGGCGGGTGTGGTTCAGTGGACTGAACCTCAGCCTGCGAACCAAAAGGTCACTGGTTTGATCCCCAGTCAGGGCGCGACCCTGCATTTGTTGCAGACCGGGTTCCCCAGTTGGATGCCTGTGAGAGGCAACCAAGTGATGTTTCTCTCCCTTTTTTTCCCCTCCCTTCCCCTCTCTCTAGAAAGTAAACAAATAAAATCTTTTTAAAAAAGAAAGGGTAATTTGGTATTATCTGTCTAAATTGTAAATGGGTATACTCTTTGACTCAATATATCCATGTCTAGACATTTATCCTGAGAAAATAATTTGACAGATATGCAAGTATAAGTGGACAAGATGTTCACTAATTCAGCCTACCACAGAGATCTGTTGGAAAGAGGTCTGTTAGTATACAGGAAAAACTCTTCATGGTCCCCGAGCCTTCTTTCTCCACTGAGTTATTCCAATTTCAAGGAAAGGGAAGCTGGCAAGATGGGTGACTTATATCCCATATTAGACAGTGGTCACTCTACATTTATAGGATCTTTAAAACAAGTACATTTTTAATGAGCTAAGGTGAATAAAGGCACAATTAAAAGCTGTCCAAAAAAAAGGAGAGAAGCTTCAAATTCTTCAGAAGGATCAAGCATATGGAGAAGAACACAAAAAGTTCATCTTTTTGGCTAGTGAACACATCAAGATTAGTAGTGACAGCCTAGGAAGTGAAGCACACTTAAGACTAACTTGGTGAAATAATTCATTGCACATCTATAGTGTGCTATTATCATTACATAAAAGAAGGCTGCAAAGTAGAAGATACCTCTGAGTAAAAGAATTTACAAGAATTAAAAAGAATTTAATTGCCCTTGCAATAAGCAGTTAAAATGGAGGCAAAAATATGACAATACAGCTAGATTTTTGTATAATGCCCTACTTTGGAACCGATTATGAGAATCCAGTCTAAGACCAACACAAAGAAACATATCAGGCCCTGGCTGGTGTGGCTCAGTGGATTGAGTGCTGACCTGCAAACCAAAAGGCCACTGGTTCAATTTCCCAGTCAGGGCACAAGCCTGGGTTGTGGGCTGGGTCCCTGGCTGGCGGTGTGAGAGAGGCAACCACACATTGATGTTTCTCTCGCTCTCTTTCTTCCTCCCTTCCCCTCTCTCTAAAAATAAATAAATAAAATCTTTTTTTTTTTTAAGTTAAAAAAGAAAAGCAGATTAGTCTCCTAGTGTAGTTATATAATTCCCAACAGGAGTAATGAATTGGGGCTATTTCCCTGCAGGTGAAAATTTTATTTTATCCACTGTGTAAAGTAACACATATGTTCTAGAGACAATGTCAATATCTAATAACTTCCAAATGGTGTACCATTTAGGCAGGATAAAAATATAAGCTTCCATAGGCAAATATAAGTTTGCTTTGAGAACTGATTTTTTTTTTTTTTTTATCTCTTGGTATACTAACACAACCTATTGCATCATCTTGGAAAAAGATAAACACCTTCACTTCCTTGCCCTTTAGATGATAAAGGTAAACATCTTTCTCTTTTATGAGGTGGAAAATTTAGGTTTCAGGCCAGAAAGGACTACTAGGAAGTTGGGTTTTGAAGAGTGTACTATGTAGGGAAAAATTAATATAAAATATATAAATCTTCATTATGTTTTATTATTTTTTAAATCTTTATTGTATTTTTTCCATTACCATTTAGTCCCCTTATACCACTCTTCCCCCAGCAATCACCACACTGTTGTCTAGGTCCATTAGTCCTTCCTTTTTGCTCAGTCCCTCCACCTCTTAACCCCGCCCGCCCCCACTAACTGTCACTGTTCTCCATCTATGAGAGCATCTATGTCTCTGTTTTGCTTGTTAGTTCAGTTTGTTCATAAGATTCCACATATAAGTGAAATCATATAGTATTTTTCTTTCTCCGACTGGCTTATTTCACTTAGCATATGATGGATGGGCTTTCCAGGTCCATCCATACTGTCACAAGGGGTAAAATTTTCTTCTTTTGTATGGTCAAGTAGTATTCCATTGTGTAAAAATATATAAACCTTTAAGTTTTAATTCAACAAATATGTGTAGAGTCTCTACTATGTGCAAGGCCTCCAGGGAGTAAAAAGATGAAAAAGAAATAGTACCTATGCCCAAGGAACTAGGTACTATTTCCTTGCCCAAGAAACTAGTTTCCAATCCCCTAGGCACAATAATCAGACTATGTCAGGAAGAGATATATATCATGGATGAATATAAAATTTTCTGGGGGTCCAGAGTTGGGAATATTGGCAAAGGCTTTGGTGGGAGGTAGCAATGTGAAGCGTACCTTGTGGGATGTAAGACTTTGACTTTTAGAGAAGCAGTGAGAGGATGGATCTGGCAGGAGCACCAGGATGGATAAAGGCACACAAGCAGAACAGCTTGGACACATTTTAAGAGAAGTGATTAAATCCATTCTTAGTGGGATCGGGCGTCTATACAACTGTAGGACATTTGAAGTAAATCCCTATGGGAAAAATTCTAACAAAGTTAGAGTAAACTGAGGTTCTATTTAACCTAACCTGGCAAGATGAACAGAGTTCTAATAGAAAGGGAAGTAAAGGAAATGGAAAAGAAGTTGAAAGTATTGAAGCAAGATACTCCTTTCCCAAATATGCATGCTCATATCTGTATATTATCCTGAAAACCCACCTGAAAAGAATGGTGAGAGAAGGGAATTTTCAGTTTAGCATCCAGCTATGTATTGACCTGTGTGAACCACAATGGTTCTAGTAAAATGAGATGGTGGCCATCATAGATTAAAAAAAAAAAATGAGTTGAACAGGCAGCTTTGGCTCTCCCAGCACATACGAATTTAACAGGCACGATGACAGAAATATATCTAGCCAAAAACAAAAATGGAAGTGAATCTCAGAAAAATGGTTCTATTTAAAATGAACTTAAAAATGAGTTAATGGTCTGCCACTTCTTCCTCTACCTTCCCATTCTCTGCCCTCCCCTTTCTGCACAAATCAATCCAAAACCCATCACATGGGGCCATGTAAGGTGCGTGTCTAGGGTGTGAAGCCATGTGGTCAATAGGTATGAGGAGGATATCTGAATAACAGCTCAGCCTGGTGCAGGTGTCAGGGCCCAAGAGGGGTAAGAAGGGCATCTGTATGGCATGTGGTCTGGCTGGGATGAAGAGGGTATCTCTACAAGGAGGGGGATACCAGTGTGGTATCCCTAGCAGAGTGAGAAAGCAGTTTCTGCAGAGGGGCACCCTGGTGCTGGGTGTTGAAGCCCGATGGGGATAAGACTGCTAACCATGTGGGGCAGACAAAGGGAAGAGGAAGAGAGGAGGTGTAGCATGGGTACAGAGATCAAGATGGGTGACTAGGTCATCCAAGAAGGAAGTCCACCTGGCACATGGTATCAGACCAGGGTGAGGAGGCTGACTATGCAGGGGGTGGTCCAGCTCAAGGCATCGGAGCCCCAACAAGATGCAGAAAGTACCTGGGCAGAGCAGCAGCCCAGTGCAGGGCGAGGAGCATGTCCAGAATGGGGGGAAGGGTTGATCACAGGAGACTGTGTACAAAAGGTTTGATCATGAGTAAGTAGTCAAATTAAAGATAATGGGAATCAGGTTTCTCCCTTGGTAGAGATAGTGGTTAGATATATGAAAAGTGAAAAAACAAGAAAGAATTAGTTGGTGTTGGATTGGAATTGGAGGTGTCTGCGTTAGCCCGTGATTTTGAATATATATAGATATAAAAGTAAATATAGAAGTAAATGTGTATAGAGGTAAATATATGTATATTTCATATATGCTTATAAATACATATATTTCATATCAGCCCTGGCTCAGTTCACTGTAAGGGCCCAAGAACAATGTCATCTCAATAGTAATGAGAACACCTAAGTCGGAGGTCTTAGTTTCTAAATGCCATGCTCCACCAAAAGGAATAAGAGCTCTTAGGAGAAATGGCTGTTTCTGAAGTTGGGGCAGGGAAAATACAAAACAACCTTGGACAAGCTTGTGGAGCAAGCCAGAGAACACAAAAAGAATGATGGAGACATGTCAAAAAGATAAAGAAACCAGCTTGAAGGGGATTCCACTGACCAAATGTGGAACAGTTAGAGTGTCAAAATAATGACAGTAATGGATTATAATCCATTGAATAAAATAAGAATTCCTTAGCCAATATGAATATGAATGAGTAAAACAGGAAATTTGGCGAATAATGGGATATTTACACAGCCTCAAAGTATTTCCCCAACAAAATACTTAATTACCAAGGTCGGGGAAAGAGGAACTCGGGAGTGGGAAAGCCTGGCGGACACTACCTTAATCAAGTTAACACCATCAGTGGTGGGACAAATTACAGTCACCTGCCACCTGCTGGGAGGCAATGAGAACAGTGCAACAACACTTCTCTAATTGTTCTGCCAAAGCCCCATAACCTGAGTCTGATCACGAAAAAGCCTCAGACAACCCCAAATTGGGGGATATTCTATAAAAACAAGTGGTCTGTAATCTTAAAGAGTATCAAGGTCATAGAAGTAAAGATTAGGAAACTGTTCAAGACTGAATAATATTGAAGACACAACTAAATGCAATGCATAATTTCTGGGCAGGAGCCTTTTACTGTAAGAAGAACATTATTGGGACCACTGACAAAATTTGAATGGGGTCTGAGGATTAGGCAGTAACATATCAGTGTTAAATTCCTGATTTTGATAGTTTTACTGGATTATGTAGACGATGCTATCATTAGTAAGAAATACACACTAAATGTATTTGTGATGACAGGGCATTTGCACAGTTTAGGCTCTGCAGGAAGAAGACTCTGAGTCAGAGTTTGGTGTCCAGGATGTTTATTAGGGAGTGCCTCTGAGATTAACACCTGTGGTAGGCAAAAGAAGGAAGCAGGTTTAGGGGGCAGGAAAAACAAGCTGTGTGTAAGGAAGGCCCAGCAACCTCAACTGACCCTACAAGGAGCTCTGGAGCTGTAAAAGCTCTTCAGCATTGTCCCAAACCGGGCTGAAATGTCTGGGCTTTAAAACCAGGCCTCGCCCTGGCTGGTGTGGCTCAGTGTACTGAGTGCTGGTTTGTGAACCAAGGGGTCACTAGTTTGATTCCCAGTCAGGGCACATGCCTGGGTTGTGGGCCAGATCCATAGTGGGGGTAGCTCGAGAGGCAACCATACATTGATGTGTCTCTCCCTCTCTTTCTCCTTCCTTTCCCCTCTCTCTAAAAATAAATAAATAAAATCTTTAAAAAAAAAACACCCAAAAAACCATGCCTTGATTAGTCATTGGATGTGGGCTGTCCCCAAAAGAGTGTGTGAGCTTTGATGAGGCATTTCTCCGCAGCTGTAGGAGCTGATAACTGAAGGCTGTCTGCAAGACAGTATTCCAAGTTGCTGGGACAAGGAGTCCTTTTGCAAAAGGAAATTGCAGCGGCTCGTCTCCCTCCATGTTCATTTCCTGTGCTGCTCTCAGATCACCTTTTCTGTATATGCTGAGGAATAGCTGCTCCATGTTTCTGATGAGCCTCTTCTCCTGGGAAACTTAGAAGAAAAGCCTTCATTGCTGCAGCTGGTATTAGACTTGCAGTTAAAACTTCATAGTCTCCCTCCTCACACCATCTTTTCTAAATTTCTCTCATTCTAACCTCATTTCTCTTGGCCTTGGTGACTTACCTGGTGGTATAATCTAGGTTCTCATCCCAAAGAGGTGTGAGTTCCTAGTTGCCATGTTCTTGCACCATTATCCATTCACCATTGCTATGGGGCCAGGGAATAACAAGAAGCATCCACATAGATTGTCTGGGTGCTAAAATATTCTTCCCTACCCTTATTGTATAACCTGATTAGGGTTAATACTCCTGCCAAGATTGTTCCTCTACTTTCAGCCCACTTGTCCCTGGTGGAAATATTCCCCTTTTAGAAATCAGATTCTCTAACCCTGCAGAGCCCTGAATAGCAGGAACAGGAAGCATAAATTCCCTAACGGGTTGTTGGGGAGCGATGATAAACAGGACCACTCCTACTTCCATATTTTGCTTCTCAGACTCATGTACAGGGGTAGGCAAAAGCAGGTTTACAGTCATGAGTACATGAAATGCAGAGTTTATTTTTGTCTTATTTATGAATTGTATTATTTTACCATACAAACAACTGTAAACCAACCTATTTTTGCCCACCTCTGTGTTCTTCCTGTTGGGGACACAGCACCATATAAAGATCTTTGATTTGATGCGTTTAATGTATCCCACAAGACGGGACCACATGGCATTACATCCTAGCTAACACTTCAGCTGTGCTTTCAGCGAGACATTCCAATGCTCTATTAGGCCAGGAGCTTTAGGAGGCTGCAGTAGCTGATACTACCAGTAGATACCATGACCATGGGTCCATTCTCACACCTTCTTTGCCTTAAATTGGATACCCTAGTCTGATGCAACATTATGTGAGGTCCCTTGCTGGTGGATCAAACATTGTACAAACCTAGGGTAAGGCCTGAAGGTAAGACCCTTACCCAGAATGTCTCCAATCCTGTCAGAACAAATCACAGGCCCTTTAAGGGTAGAAGGGTCCCAAAGTAGTCAACTTGCTTGCACCAAATAACGTGTTGGTCTTCTTGAGGAATGGTGTTATATCAGGAGCTTAGCATTGGTCTTTTTTGCTGCCAAGTTGGGCATTTGCCAGTGGCAATAACTAGATCAACCCTGATAAGTGGGAGCTCATGCTGTTGGGCCCAGAATAGCCTCAATCTCTTCTACTGTGGCTACTTTATTTACTTTTCCATTGCGCCAGTAATGGTGTGGTCAGTGACAGAGGCGGAATCAACCGGCTGAGTCATTTTATGTATGAGGAATTTACATCTGCCATTTTGCTTTCTTTTCTACATGCCATATCCTTTTGTTCTTCTATTTTTATATTGTTGCCTTCATAATTAAAAAGATATTTTCTTTAAAAAATTTTTTTAATCCTCACCCAAGGACATTTTTTCATTTCATTTAGAAAGGAAGGGAGAGAGAGAGAGAAAGAAATATTATGCAAGAAAGAAGCATAGAGCTGTTGCCTCCCATATGCACCCGGACTGGGGATCAAACATACAGCCTAGTTACATGCGCCAACCTAGTTACATGCGCCTAGTTACATGACCCCTAGTTACAGGGGTCAAAGCTGCAACCTTTTGGTTATGGGATGATGTTTCTACCAACTGAGCCACACCGGCTATGGCAAAGATATTTTCCAATGTACCATTTTAATCCCCTTGTCAGTTCTTTATATATATGAATTAACTCTTAATTCTTAACAATCTAGTTCAGAATAATACCAACTTAATTGAAAAAGTATACAAAAAGTTTGCTCCCAAATAGTCCATTCTCTTCACCCCATTTTCTTTTGCTTGTTCCCTATGGGCTGTCCATTTTTCATTAAATGATGTCATGTTTTTTAAAAACTCATCTGAGGATATTTTTTATTATTGACTTTAGAGAGAGGAATGGAGAGAGAAACATCAATCGGCCACCGCTACAGGCACCGTGACCGGGGATCAAATCTGCAACTCAGGCATGTTCCCCGACTGGGAAAAACCCCCGCAACATTTTGGTGTACAGGACAATGCTCCAACCACCTGGCCAGGGCTAAGTGACACCATGTTTTATTAACTATCTCTATAATGCTCTGCAGGTCAGATACCCCTGGTTGTCACTTTGATCTTGCCACTTATTATCATAATTATGTCCACATAGTTTCTGACAGGTGCGTGATGTCATCTGGCTCAATTATTTCTGGATTGTGTTATCTCCACTGATAAAAGGAGCTCAGCTTTACAACAGCATTTCCTACCACAAGTCCAGCCTGCAACAGTGAGACAGCACAGAACTTCATAGTGATTCAGGTGCCCTGTCAGCAATTAATTCTTTTTTTTTTTTGGTAGAGAAAGGGGAAAGGAGGGAGAAAGAGAGGAAGAGAAACATTGATGTATGTGAGAAACACCAGTCAGTTGCCTCTCACCCGCCCCCAACTGGGGACCAGGCCTACAACCCAGGCATGTGTCCTGATTAGGAAGAGAACTGGTGACTTTTCAATTCTCAGGGTGGTTCTCAATCCTGAGCCACACCAGCCAGGGCCCACCAGTCGTTCATTGCTTTGGGAGCTGGTGTACCCTCCACGTCCTCCCTTGCACACAGTCATCTGGTGGGTTTTCTGGCTTTACATAGTATATCCACACCAGCATGCCCACTTCTGTGAGTCCTTTTTTAAAAATTGAGATAGCATTCACATACATAAAATTCACTATTTTGAAATGTACAACTCAGTGGTTTTTAGTATTTTCACAAGGTTTTGCAACTATCACCACAATCTATTTCAGAATATTTTCATCAACCCAAAATGTAACCCTGTGCCAATCAGCAGTCACTCCTCAGTGTCCCTACCAACAGCCCTGGAAATCACTAATTTACTGTATGTCTCTATAGATTTGCCTATGCTGGACATGTTGTATAAATGGAATCATACTTTATGTGGCCTCTTATGACTGCCTTCTTTCACTTAACATAATATTTTCAAGGTTCATCCATGTTGTATCATGTATCAAATAGTATTTGATTGTATGGATTTAGCATATTTCATTTATCCATTATCAGTTTTTGGACATCTGTGTTTTTCCACTTTTTGGCTATTATGAATTATGCTGCCATAAATATCTATGTACAAATTTTTGTGTGGACATATGTTTTCATTTCTCTTGGGTATATATCTTAGGAGTGGAATTGCTGGGTCAAAGGTAACTTTTAACTTTTTCAACAGTTTGTACATTAAACATTTAGTTTGGTTTTCTCTGCCTTCCCACTGCAGAATATGAAAGCCTCTTTATATGCTACCAAAGAGAACCTCTAGCTTTCACACTTGATTTTCAGTTGCCTGGCAGTCTCTCTCTTAGCTTTTTGTTTTCTTTTCCTACTGCTTCAAGAGAGCTAAGCAATAATCACTCAGTTCCATTGTTGTTATAATTACTATTTCCTTCATATATTGTTCCAGCTAATACATTCCTTTACTATTAAACTATCCCATTTCACCACTGGTGTAAGTTTTCATAGCTGACTGCCACCTTGTGCAGGGGCTACCTGTGCTCCATCTATCACCAGTGGTGAAGTCCTCCTACCAGCTGTTAAGCGATCCAGCCCATCTTGTTGACTGTTTTCTTAGGCCTCTCCTGGCTCCAATGGAGGCAGTTTGGGTTTTTCAGGAAGCAGACTCTGAGACAGACTTCGTGTTTAGGGTAATTATTTGGTAGAGCTCTTGGGATCAATATCTGTGGATGGGTGGGGAAAGAATGAGGACGGGGCAGAGGAAGGAGTTGATCTGAGATGCAGGCTGATAGCCTCAGCTAACCCCAGTGAGAGCTTTTGAGCAGAAACGACCATGGAAGCTGTCCTGACAGGGCTGAAATAGCCAGGCTTTTCCATCCTTGCCTTGATCAGTCACTGGGTTTGGTCACTCGGGAAAGGGGCCTCTCCTTGGGCAATGTGACTTTCTGCAGATGAGGCAGAGAGGGAAACCATGTGGGAAATGAGAGCTGACAACTTGTACTGACCACAGTTCCCACATTTGGGCAACAAGTCCTTCCTTAAAGGGAAGCCAGTCAATGCATCTCAATGTCTGCCACATGTTATGAACTTACTTTCAAATTGTTCAGGTAAAAACCAAAAAGTTCATTATGCTATGTGCAACTTTTCTGTAAGCTTGAAATACTTTCAAAATAAGTAACTTTTGTTTTAAATGAACATACTTAAATTGTGACTAAGGAAACACCTTAAAACCTCCTGTTGCTGATACAAAGAAAGGGGTATGATATTGAAAGATGAGAATTCATTTGGGTGAGTAAAATATGGATCACCAGGAGAGTTAGTAGAAGGCTGAAAAGGCAAGTTTAGGCTTTAACTTTGCTTATGCAACATATCCCAGAAGAGGACAAGATCAGAACATACCTATTTTATCCCAGGTAGACTGGCCTTCAATTTCATATCACCATTTCTGAGTAGATAGTCTTTTCCAGATTTTTTTTTTTAAGATTGTATTTATTTATTTATTTGAGAGGGAAGGGAGGGAAGAAGGGAGAGAAACATAGACGTGAGAAACGTCTGATCAGTTGCCTCTTGCGCGCTCCCAAGGGACAGAACCCGCAGCCCAGGCGTGTGCTCTGACTGGGGAATCCAACCCGCAACTTTTCGCTTTGCTCGAGGAAGCCCAACCAACCGAGCCACGCCAGTCAGGGCCCAGGTTATCTTTAATAGCTATTCCGTATTTCCCTCTGCCTTTTGTCCCTTTCCTCTCCAAGGCCATCATGGAAGTTGCGATATGGAGATGTGAGTCTTTGTTCAACTTCCCCATACTGGAATGAAGATTATTTTTAGGCTTAATTTCTGAGTCATAGAGGGAGGAGGGAAAGAACCATTTTAATCTCTTCTTTTCCTCTCCCTCATAATCTGCTGTACAGCTAAATCATGTTTTAAAATTGTCTTTTTCCCTCTTCCCAAGGAATTGTTTGCCTTTTATTTTTCCTTTGGAACAGTATGTATAAACCTTCATCAGAGCCTTCTAAAAATGGAAGAAAATTTTCTCTTTGATGAATGAACCACAGGCTAAATTAAATGAGATTGCCTTAAGCTGCTGCCATGTAAGTATATCTATTTATTATAATTGTGGTTGCTGGGATCTGAGAGGTTATACAGTTAACTCCTCATCCCCTTCTTGCCGTCTCCTCAGCTGTGCTCGCCTCTGGACTTCCCCTTCCGTCTCTCCTAGGCTGGGAGTAGAAGGCACTCTTGCTTTCTGTGGAGAGATGCATGCCTTCTACCTTTGCAGTAACATGCCTGAGCACGTACAAGCTTCACTATTTGACCACATTTCTTTGAGGGATAAATAAGCATGGCATTAGGGAATGCTGTACTTTTAAAAAAAGTTTCTACTAATTTACACATTAAACATTGACAAAAAGCCCTACCCAACTAAGTGACCAAGAAAGTGGGGAGAAAGTTCTACGTTGGGTAAAGACATTTAAAGAATATCTTTGGAATAAATTGAATGAAAGGAGGGAAAGCTGGTTTAACTTCAGGAAACCATGGTTTAAACAGGCAAGTTTCTAGAGGCAGGGGTTACTAACACTCCTTATTTCTACAGTACAGTCACTTAGCATTTTCAGAGTGCTTTACACACATTATCTCATGTAATCCCTGGAACAGTCCTGCAAGGGAGGTGAGGCAGGTGTAATTTATACGATTTAAAAGATAAGATTAAATGACTTGCCTGGAGTCTACCTAGTAAGTGGCAGAACTGGGGCCAGTCTGGCCCAGGTCTGCTGGCTACTGTTGGTGCCAGAATACCACATGGATTCTTTCACTTTCAGAGGGGAGTCCTCAAGGGTTACTGCTGGGGGATTTGTCTTATTTAAAGTCTGATAGTGGGCTCATAGAAGAAAAGTCACTGGGCTGAGATGTCCTTAAACTCTCCAGAATAGTAAACACAAAGCAGATGGATCTGAATTGAAGATCATTGCACAAAGCTATGTGAATGGACAAAATATGGCAAATGAGTTTCATTCTGTGCTGATTTTAGATAATGCATTTAGGATTGTTAGTCTGAAGTACACTTAAAAGAAGATGAGCTTGGGGCTGTTTTAGTCCAAGAGAACCGCAAGTTACTGTTGTTTCCTAAAGGCATATAACAACAAAATGCTGGGCACTGTTGTTGCTAAGAACATGGAAAAAACACTGAAAGGCTTTGCCCTGACTGGTGTGGCCCAGTGAGTTGGGTGTCATCTCACAAAGCAAAAGGTTGCCAGTTCAATTAATGGCCAGGTCCCCAGGCTGGGAGCTTGTGCTTTTCTCACACCTCAATGTTCTCCTCCCTCTCTTCCTCCCCTCCTCTCTCGCTAAAAATAAATTTAAAACAAATACCGAAAGCTTTTGACACAGTTGTTTTGTTCTATATTTGACAATATGGTAATGAAGTTGTACCTGGAATCATTCAGATAACTCTGCCCCAAAACTTAAAAAAAAAAAAAGTGTAGTAGATTCACTAGATCATAGAAAAGGGCAACTAAAATAATCTAAGGAGATTATTTACATTTCAGAAAGGTGAATATTTGGAGAAAATCCTTACCTTTCTGAAGTTCATGTCATGGGGGCAATTGCAATATTCAAAAACATCTCATTTTCAGCAAACATTTATTGAGAGAACACTATATTCTGGCACTGTGCTGAACGCTAGCGTTTACAACACGTAAATATCGCAGGTCACAGTCATTGTCAGAGATTACCAGACGGGATGAAGCTTTAGCTCAGTTCAACACAGCTTTTCTTGTGTTCGAAATGGATTAGCATCTGATTTACAGTGCACAGTCTCTGGGGTTTGGTTGGTGGCTGTTGGCTGCCAGAGACCATTCGACCCTGGTAAACCTGCAATCAAATTCTTCAAGCTGTTAATATGAAAGGCCTGGACTTCTCATACCACCCAGAGGATGAAATGAAGTTATGACTGTTAATAACCTTCTCATTCACGTTTAGTTGTTTACCTGGGTCTTACAGATACTAATTCTTCTCTATGGTCTCAGCATTTCTGAGCTAGGAAGGTACTGAGAGTCTCTGTATGACTTAGTTATGCTCCAAAAAGTTGATTTCTAACTTGGTTGTTTGAAACTGAAAGTAAGTTTTCCCCAGAGAAACAATGTGACAAATGGTGGTTATTTCTCAGGCCAACTCTTAGAAGCCCATGCAGCCCACATGCAGCTGGACTATGAGAGGATGAGAACTGTGACCCACAACATTGTTTCTATGGGAAAATGAGCTCCAGCAGCAGAACAAGGTCTTCCTTCCTCCCCCACTTCCTACCTCCATGAGTAATGAATCCAGTGTATTTACCATAGGAAATGTAGCTCCTGAGCATGGGCAGCCTGGTGCCTGCTGGGGCCTTGGATGTCTTATTCACAGGGCAGGTATGTATTCATTCTCGCACCTCTCCTGCCCTAGCCCTGTCGGCGAGCGGGATAAGGACGGGTGGGAAGTCTTCCCTGACCACCTTCTTCAGAGTAGGGCTCTTGGTACTCTTTTTTGGGGGATGGGGGTTCAAAGCCAGCTACATAATTTCTAGGGCCACTTGTTCGAAAAATGCAGTTAAACAATTAAAATATAAACCCTTTTTCCTTTCTTCTGGTCTCTTCCTCTTAACGTGTTACGGTGTTATAAATTTAGATAGACAGTTAACTATAACTATTTAATGTTATTCTAAGTAAGGAGAACTAAAAACATTTTACGGATTGATTTATTTTATTGATATTCTATTACAGTTGTCCCAATTTTTCCCTATTGCTCTCCCTTGCCCCCCTCACCCCCAGGAGAATTTTTAAAATTTAAGTTATTAGCATGAATTTTAGAATTAATTTTTATATTCTACAATGCCACTTTAAAATACAAATATAAGAGCATTAAACTCTCATGTGAAATCACCCAAATGACACAATTCCAATTCTGTAGCTCAAAAGTAGTCCCCTTTACCTGCAGGGGATAAATTCCAAGACTCCTCATGGATGCTTGAAACTACAGATAATACTGAACCCTATATATACTATTTTTTTCTTTCCTTTTTTTACTATGTTTTTTCTTATACATACATATCTATGATAGTTTAATTCATAAATTAGGTACAATAAGAGATTAACAGTAAGAAAAACAGAACAAATATAACAAGTATAACAAGTAATAAAAGTTACACGAATGGCTTTTGGGCATTATGTAAAATAGGGTGACTTGAACACAAACATTGTGATACCTCAACAGTCCATCTGGTAACCTGGATGGCTAAAGTGAGGGTAGCTGGTAGCATATATAGCACTGATATGGTGGACAAAGTAATGATTCATATCCCAGGTGGGATGGAGCATGACGGTTCGAGATTTCACCATGCTACTCAGAACACACACAATTTAAAAGTTATTAATGTTTTTTCTGTAATTTTCCATTTAATATTTTTGAACCATGGTTGACCATGGGCAACTGAAACCATGGAAAGTAAAAACGTGGATAAGGAGTACTACTGTAAAAAGGAAAGGGTGGTTCCTTAAAACATATAAGAGTATTGTTACCATAGGAGACGGGATGCAGGGTAGAAAAAAAAACAATGGATTCTCTTACCCTCTCCCTGTCTCCAGCCTCTTGCTCATCTAATCTATCCTTCCCATTCATGCCAGAATTATTGTTCTAAAAAACTAGTTGTATCATTTAAATTCTTCTTCCACTACCTTTACCATAAACCCAAAAGTTCTGGCATCCAATCTGGGCCTTCTCAATCTGGTGCTAACTTGTCTTCATTCTCTTGGACCTGTCAGACTTGTCCTATTTTCCAAAATGTGCCCTGTTACATGAATGGCTTTTGGGCATTATGTAAAATAGGGTGACTTGAACACAAACATTGTGATACCTCAACAGTCCATCTGGTAACCTGGATGGCTAAAGTGAGGGTAGCTGGTAGCATATATAGCATTCATGCCTTTTGTACACTCTGCTCTCTCATCCAGAAGTATCTTTTTCCTGATACTAATAGTATCAGGAAAAAAATTCCTAATGGAATTAAGCCCAGCTCAAATTTTCTCTTTCAGTCTAATCTTTCCTAATGTCTCCTGTTGTCATCAATTGTTCCTTCCAACAAGTGATTTGTATCTCTGCTCTGAAAGCACTCATCTCAAGCTGCCTTATGGTGTACTTACCTGTTCTTCTCCTGCATTCTTCCAGTAAAACAGGGCTTTTACACTCTTTTAACAATAGCACAGTTCATCGCAATGATGAGCAATAAATAGAAATACATTTTGACCCAACTGGCACACTCATTGTATACCTTATATTTCATTAATTTTAAGAAGTCCTTTCTCTATTTTAATATCGCTGAAATCAGGATGTAGCAATAGGCTATCATATTTTGATAGGGTATTTGCTTTCTCAATAGTATATAAAATAATGGCATATCATAATTGAAGACATTATAGAGTTGAAATATGGTATATGATTGAAACAAAAGTTCTACAAAACAATGTTTACCCTTTGTTATGGGCGATGCTCTCCAGTTTTTTGCTCTATTTCATTAAGAAGAAAATGCAGGTCATAACCTACCAAAATGAATTCATTATTCACTTATGAAGTTGTGGAAAATTACTGAGAATGGAACACCACACAACAGGATTAAAAAGTAAGATTAACTGCATATTTTACAATGCAACTGTCTGCATAAACATAAATTTAATTTCAAGAAATTCTTGCCCAAGTGAAGTTGCAAATAACTTAATTGCAGTTTCAGGAACTTCCTCAACGTCCATTTTTCTGAACAAGACTACTGACTTTATCAGGGTACACAGTCCGTTCCTCAACACGATTACTCTATTGGGTTTATCAAACAACTGTTTACTTTTCTAGGCTTGCCTCAAGACCGTCCCCGCCCTGTGTCCAGTCATCCTAAATGATTATATCATAAATTTTGCCATGTACTTTCACTGAAAGACCCATCTTAAACCAGATCCTTCAAATCTTTTAACTATTCTACTCTTGACCTCCCTCTTTGAGACACTGCTAAGACTGTCAACATAGTGGTCTTTCTTATTGCTGTAAGCAATAAACTTGGCTTTGCATGATCAGCAGGTTATTTTGGTGGTCTTTGCTGGAAGTGAGGAGCTGACATTACATTTTAAGCTCCTTGAGGAATGTCACAGTACTTGTTATCTATTCTCCTCCCTGCCTCCCTCCTGGTAATCCAACATTGATGGATGAGGGAGGAAAGGTGTCTTAGGAATCTGAGGGGAACCTAGAGCAGGGGCAGGAGGGGATGCATAGTGGTAGCAGGTAAGGAGCTCTTGTGGCAGAGAGGCTGCATCCACAGATTAGAAATCTTGGGTTTGGAACAAGCCTCCTCCTTTCTCCTGGTTGTATCTATTCACCATGTGGTCACACCTGATATTCAGATGGTGTAGTTTTAAATATAAAAAATATAAAACATTTAAGCTCCATCCCAACAACTTAACTTCAAGACACTACGTTATCTTTGAAGTGGTCTTTGCCACACACTTGAAGCTTGAAGATGGGCATACTAATGGATAAGGGCTGCCAAACTTTTGGTTCTCATTCAGGAATTGTAATTAAGTCACTGAAAAACTATGTTGACCTGCATCTCTAATTTCATAAGTATCTACATAAATTTCACAACAACGCTGGAAAGTCTCCTTGAACTCAGTAAGCCATGACAAAGTAAGCTTGCCTTTCATCTAAGTAGGCCTAAGAAGGCACCAATCCACATTTCCCAGTACATCTCTTGCCAAATCCTGCACTTCTGTCAAATTGTCCTAACCCCAGTTCCTGCAATAAGCCAGGTGCTCCCTGTCTCCCTGTCTCTGCCCACAGAGTTCCATCCCAGGAACACCCTCTCCCTCACCTCCTCAGGTTGTATCGTTCCTTTTGACCCAGTTTAAAGGTCACCAGTGGCAACCTTACTTAGAAGCCTTCCTCCATACCCTCAGGCAGAAGTAATGGCCTTCTTAGCACTTGGCCTCTAAAATGTTTGCCTTGTAAGTCGGCTGTTGTCTTCTAGTCACTCCATCTTTACGTGCAGCCCTCTTGTTCCCCGGCCCATCCTGGGGACAGGGACGAAGGCCTAGTCTTCTTGGATGCCCTGTGCCTTGCACGTAGAAGATGCACAGCAACCGGTCATAAGGGGTTTGGCACTATCTGCTCCAGTGCTGGGGAAAACAGCAGAGGAGAGAGAGCGCGTTTGCCAGCCGCCCCGACCCAGCCCACTGAGGCGGCTGAGGAGCCCGCGTGCCTCTCCCGCCACCCCCGCAGAGCGCAGTGACCAGTCACGGGCGTTGGAAATTCCGGCGCGTGCAGACGCTCGGGGCTGGGCGGGGGCGGGGGAACTCGTGGAGTGAGCCTGTGACGTGTGGGGGCGTGGTGCCGGGAGGCCCCGCCCCTCTCCCTCGCCCTCTCTCGCGGGTCGGGGTTACATGGCGGCGACTGCGGCAAAGCGAGAGCCTCGGAGACTCCGCTGCCGCCAGCACAGCCGGAGACCTGAGCCGACACTGGGGGCTGTCCGCGGGCCCCGCACTCCCTCGATGAGTCGGAGAAGTCCCGTGAGTGTGTGTGTGTACGTGTGCGGGGCGCGCCGGCGGGGCGGCTCGGGAGGGCGCCGCGGCGGGCCCGGCGGCGGCGGAGCCGGCTCTCTCCTCCATTGTATGTGACCCTCCGGCGGCCGCCGCTCAACAAAGGCGCTTTTGTTCCATCTCTCGCCCGCCCCCTGCCCGCCCGCCGGCTCGCCAGCTTGGGCCTGGCCGGCGCGTCCCCGCGCGGGCCGGCGGGCCGGGGTCCCCGCGTGGGGCCGGCAAAGCGGCCGGCGCGCCCCTCCCACCCGGCACGCCCCTCGCCGGCAGCGGGTCCCCGCCGCGCCCGCCCTTCCCGGAGCCCCGCGTGCCGGTTGCGGCACCTCCGCCGGCTCTCGGGTCCGTAGGTTCGAAACCCGGCCCGGCCGGCGGGTTAGGGGCGGCGGCCGGGAGGGGCGTCCTGGAGAGCATGAGGTGGCGCGGAGTCTCGCCTTTCTGGCACGCTGCCTGTCGAAATGCTCCCGCGTCTCCTCCCCCATCCCATTCCAGTGACTCGGCCTCAGCTGACTCCGGCCGGGCAAAGTCTCCAGTGGACTCGGCAAATTGCGTAGAGCGCACCACTTAACCGGCTCGTCTCAGAGCCCTGAAGTCCTCTGCCCAAGTTTTGAGTCTAGCCATAAATGAGATACAGAAAACTCGTGAGTCGGAATTCTTAATTTCCTCCCTCCCCTCTGCTGCAGCCTTTCCTTAGCAGCTTTCTGGTCGTAGACCGGTGGTCTGTGAAAGTACGCAAATGAAAACTTGTTTTTGTCAGTTCACTGACAAGGAGCCTTCGTTGTGCATTTTTATCTGATTCTGTGAGGTGCGTAGAAAAGTAAAGATGTTTTGGCCGCCTTTTGTTCCTTGTTTTAGTAATAAGACTCGATTGATTCAGGAGTAAGGTGGGAGTATTTTGAAGCAGGATGGATCTTTATTGTTTTTATTTATTTATTTTTAGAGAGAGGGAAGGGAAAGAGAAATGGAGAGAAACATCAGTGTGTGGTTGCCTCTCGCGTGCCCCCTACTGGGGACCTGGCCCGCAACCCAGGCATGTGCCCTGAATGGGAATCGAACCGGCGACCCCTTTGATTCGCAGGGCGGCGCTCAATCCACTGAGCTACACCGGCCAGGGCAGGCTGGATCTTTTTTATTCCTTTCCTGTTTTTCTCTTTTGCTTGCTTATTGGAAAAAGTCCAGTGAAGGGAACTGGTGATGTGGAATTGGAAGCCTACTGCATTTGCAGCAAAATTTGTGTTCTTCAATGATAAAAAATGCCTTTAAAAGTCAGTCTCAGTATTAGCTTTTTTTTTTTTTTAAACGGATACAAGATGATTCATGTTGAAAAAAATTAACGGGACAAAATGAAGGGCAAACTCCTTCAGAGTAAGCTTCTGATTGCTTGATTCTTTTTGCCTTATTTTTTAAAGTTCTGGTTGGACATAACCTCTCTTTCAACACTAGGGAACTGAGATGGGAAGAGTAATCTGACTAGAAGAATGTAGGGTCCAAAGAGGGAATTGCCTCTACAGTTTCCCTAGAAACGTGGGGTTCATAATGTCTGAAAAATAATTTTGAATTGGGTGGAAGAAACTTTATATATTTTTAGCATGAGGTTGTTCAAACATGTTTATGAAGGACTTACTATGTGCCAAGATGTGTTAAAGTCTTTTCACACACGAATGTTACATCACTGAATAAGTATTGTCTTATGAAACTTGTAAAATTGCTTATTGGTGTTTTAAATTCAGTAATTGCTGTTATCAAGGAAATGCCAGATTTGAGCAGGACATGTTTTATCATCTATTCTAGATAATTACTATTTGAGGGGTGGGGGACCTCTGGGAAATGGAGAATTGTTCATAAAAATTTTTATATATCATCATAATTTGGAGCTCACTAATTTGCAAAAGAGGATTAAAAGTAGTGTTTGACTACTATCTGTAATTAAGAATCTAGAGAAGATTGATTTGAAGATCAGTTAATTTTACAATAGAAAAAGCACATGTTTTAATGACAAGTGCTGGTACTAAATGTGTTGCAGTGTTTTGCATAAGTTCTTTTAAGCATCGTGAGAATTCATAACTGACAAAATGGTAAGGCTTGCTGACTCAGGGTACGTTGCTGAAGGGGATGGGGTCTGGTAGGAGGAAGCTTGAAGTGCTGCAAGTTTTGAGTTGGTGATGACTCATCCTGCCCACGGATTGCTACGTGGCCTTTTTTTTTAACACTGTATTTTTTTAAATGATAGGCTAAACTGTTTCTGTCCACATTACAATTCTCTCTCAGGAGGAACCGCAATTTCTCTAAAAAAGAAATGGCTTCTTAAATTTCATTTTTAAAAGGTTATATATTCTACAGGTGGAATTTTATAACGTTTGTTTGAGAGGAAAGGTAAAATTGGCCGGTCAGTTCCTAAAATTAAATGTTTGATCCAAATTGAGAGATGTGTTACAGATTATTTACAGGGGACAGATAAGTACTTTTATGGTGTGGGTAGAAATTAACCTTATATTTTTACTGGTAATGTAAAAGTTATCTTTTTTCTTTAAAGATTTTATTTGTTTTTAGAGAGAGGGGAATGGAGGGAGAAATAGAGGAAGAGATATATCAATGTGTGGTTGCTTCTTGTGCACCACTCACAGGGGACTTGGCCCGCAACCCAGGCATGTGCCCTGACTGGGAATCGAACTGGTGACCCTTTGGTTCGTAGGCCAGTGCTCAATCCACTGAGCCGTACCAGCCAGGGCTAAAACTTATCTTTATAATATGTAGAAATTAGTTTAAATAAGTAAGTGGTAATGGTAGAGAAATAGTTCATCTAAACATGACCTATTCATTCTGATGCAACTTACACGTAGGGCTTTCTCTTGATTTTTATGAGTTTTCAGTTTTAACAAAGACAACTTGAAATAGGTATTGTTATAGGCACTGTTTTTCATCAGTCTTTTTTAAAGATAAGCTGACGAACAGTTTCACATTTAGGACATACACCAAAATTTGGTAGTTAAGATATTTTGACTGATTCTAAAAAGCAACTGTTTAGCAGATTGGTTTAAAATAAGGTTGAGAAAAAAGATTGTGAATACCACTTTGCTTTAAAAATGAGACTAGAAGAAAAAACTCCCTATTTCCCCATTTTTCTTTGTATACTGTTTTCTCAAAGTGACTTTCTTGAAGAGTTTTGTGGGCAATAAAGTGTATTGTTAATGTGAAATAAATCTTTGGAGAGGTTTTGGAAGAGCATTGCATGATTTATATAGAGGAACTTTAATAAAGTTTAACTTAAGCTTTAAAATGTATTTCCTACTAAAGGAAATACAAAAATACAAATATAAATGTATTATAAATTTTCAAAGTATCCTATCACTTAGAGGTTGAACAAGTACTTCCTGTGTGTGTATTTTTAAGAGTATAGGTAATTAACTGTTGTACAGAATGCAGAATTTATAAACAAACTGGGTATCTTAGGTTCCTTACTGTGAGATATATTGCCTTATAAAATGTTTAGCTTTACCACTGCTACCTGGTTCCGTGTTTGTATTGCCCGCTTGAACCATGTGTTTTTCTAGGGCCCCTGTTAAAATAGAAAGAAGATACCTCAAAAGTAAATTCTTTGTGCCTTTGTTGACTGCCTCCTGTGAGCTCCTTCAGCGTGTTTTGTGGGCAGTTACATTACTCTATAGCCTGCTGGTGGTGTGGGGATTTTGGTCAGTTTTATTGTTCAGAGTCATTACTGGACTTCACAAAAACAATCATGTTATTGTAGTTAATGGTTTTTTCCAGGGAGTTGCTTTTCATGTGAAATTGATGCTTTTAAGGTAACAGTGTAGACTGCATCCAGCATTGTTTTTTTTCCCCTCCATAAACTGCATATTTGGAAATTAGAGGGTATCACTCCGATAGTCTTTAAAAGTTTGCCTTTCATACATGCCAACCTTTTAAATCCATTTCTGAAAAGTTGTACAGAGATTGAATGTTTATATAGCAAATAATGTTTTTCCATTGATTTTCATTTAAATTTGATATGTCTTTCCACGGGAAAAAATGGTATCACAAAAGTTGTTTGTTAGAATCCTAGCATTTACTTTAGGAAAGAGACTGCCTCTGCAGAGAGTGTGAGATCTCTGTGAATTTAATTCTGTACAACCATAAAACTATAAAATGTTAGTATATACAGAGAGGTCATGGACATTATCTTGCTCCTGGTACATCATTTGACAACTAAAGAAATACGGGCACAGGAGATCTAAGAGTTTGGTACTCAAAGTGTGATTTCTGGACCAGCAATATTAGCATCACATGGCAGTTTACTAGAAGGGCAGAATCTTGACTCAATCTTATAACCCACTGAATTAGAATCTACATTTTGACAGGATTTGCAGGTGATTCAAATGTGCATTTTTAGAAGCACTGAGAAGTGAAGTATACATAGTTGCTCAGCTTATTAGTGACCGATTGGAAAAACTCAGGTCTTGAGTTTCCCTTTCCATTGGCCCTCCCGAAAAAAGTCAAAAGGAAAATTGAGAATCTAATCACTGTCCAGTAAAATTTTCTGTGATGATTAAAGTATTCTGTGCTGTCCAGTGAGGTAGCCACTAGCCACAGGTGACTATTGAGCCACTTGACAGGTGGTGCACCTGAGGAATTGAATTTTTAATTTTATTTAATTTTCATTAATTTATACTTAAATAGTGGCAGTGGCTACCATACTGGACAGCACAGATCTGGATGATCTTATCCACACAAAATTTAAAATAATCTAAGATGTAATTTAATAACCGATTAGGCTCAGTTTAACAATTTCCCTCTTCATTTACAAGTTGGAGAGATGTGTGTTTCTACTTACTTTTCTATGAAGCTCAGATATTATTTTAGTAGTTACTATAAAGCAATGCCAGTTTTCTGTTTGATACTTACATGTTCAGTAAAGTAGCGTACGTTTTCTCTTTTGTCTCAGTAAAGGTATTTTCTTTCATTTGGATTAAAAAATTTAAAAATAGCTGTTAAATAAGTGATTCTTAATTATCTTGTAGATAGCATGGAGGGGACAGTTTTTGCTGTTGGCCTAGTACCTCCAGGCTTGTTGGCACTTGTTGATAGCTACCAGGTTGGTAGGTCATTTGTTATTTTTTTCCAGGTACAGAAACATTGAGTGGTTCTTAACCTAGCACCTTATGCAGTGGGAATATTCTAATTCTAGAGTAAGTCAGACTGGCCTCTGTCCAAATCTTGACATTCAGGAAATGGGTGATTTCAGTGGAGTTGCTTTTCCCTTCCCGGCAGCAGTACTCTTGCTTGTAAAATGAGACTTAAAAGGTAGTGGTTGGGAATGACAGAAATAATTTGTTGCTTAGAAAATGCCTGGCACTTCATAGGTACTCAAAAAATATGAATTGCCTTCCCTTCCCCTACTGCTTAGCTTTTATAGCTTTTTTAGCTTTCTGTAATTTAGCCTACTGCTTAAAATTCGAACCAGGTTTAAGATATTGTGTGATTTTAGGTTTTATTGTTTCCTATGGTACTGTAACTTCGTGCCTTGCCTCATTTATGTTATATCATTTGTAGATTCCTCCACTTGTGCCCTGGGTTCCTTCTCTTAACTTCCCAAGCACCCATCTCTTGCCTTCATCATGCTTTTTTCCCTTTCTACTGGGTCATTTTTACTAGTATATAAATGTGCCCCAAAGTTATACTGTCCAATATGGTAGCTACATTTCAGCTATTCGGTAGCCATATGTGACTGTTGGCTACCTTATTGGACAGTTGGAGGTATAGAAATCTCTGACAAACCCTCATGATTCCACATCCTTCTCCTCTAGCTGTTTCTCTCATCTTCTTTAAAGCAACTTTTCATGAGTTGTCTTTGTATGTTCTTTCCACTTTTCTTTGCTCTTCATCGTACTCCAGCACCATTTCACCACTGAAATTTTTCTAGTCAAGGTTACCAGTGAATTACATTTGCCAAATCCACATCACAGGATCTTGTAGCATTCAGCATTGTGAACCACTGTTTTCTGACCATTTACTTGCTTCTATTAGCTTATGAGACATACAGTTTTTGTTTTTCTCCTACCTCATACCTTGTCATACTTTTTTAGAGGCTTCTAACCTCTTCCTGCCTCTAAGTATTGGCATATCCCAGAGGTTAGTCCTGGGCTTTTTTCCTTCTCTTTCTAAATTCTTTCCCTGTGTTGTCTCATTCAACTTACTGTTTTAAATAAAATGCGCATGTGGATAAGTCTCAAATTTATGGTTCTGGTTTTGACTTCTTGATTGAGCTCCAGACACATTATTCATTTGCCTGCTTCATGTTACCGCTCAGCTATCTAAATATGTAGACATTATCTAAATAGACTGAACAGTTCCAAAATAAAACTCCTTCTCCCATATTCTTCTCCATCTTCCCAATCTCAGTAATTGGATCCTAGGAGTTATCCCTGAATCCTCTTGGTCGCTTAAGCCTCATATCTACTTGATCATCAGTTTTTCTTGGTCTCCAAAATGTCATTTAAATCTACCTCCTGTTTGACATCTTCATTTCTACCAGCCTAGTCTCAGCCACCATCATCTCATGGGCCTACTGAAATAGCTTTTGATTGGTCTCAGTTCATTCTCTTCCCATTCACCAGAACCATCTTTTAAAAATGTAAATTAAACCACATCAATCGCTTAAAAACCTTTAATATTTTTCATTATCTCTTAGTTATGAGCTTTAGAATCCTGCCTCATGTGTTCCTTTCAACCTATCCAAAGTTATTTTCACATTAGTTCCCACTCCCTTTCCTCAAGACTCTGTGGCTACACTGGCATCTTTTCTTTTCCTTCAAAATACTAAGTCCTGTCTGCGCTGTTTCCTCTGTTTGCATTGCTCTTCTCCCGTCTCTTAGCGATGCTGGTATCTTCTCCTCATTCAGGCTTCAGCTCCTTAGGAGGCCGTTTCCCAGCTATTCAGTCATAGCACTTGGCCAGATCTGAAGTTATTAGTTTACTTGTTAGTCATTCTTCACTAGAATGTAAACTCTTCGGAAGCAGAAGAACCTTAACTGTCTTATTTTCTGTTCTGCCATCAAACAGTACCTTGCACATGTCAAGTGCTCAGTAAATTTTTGTGGGCTATATAAAATAGTTGATTCCTTTAAACTTTTAAAGGGAGAAAGTATGTTAAAGATTGCTTTGTATTGGTTTGGTCAGAAAGTCCATATGGTTTTTTCCACAAAACAAAAGATACATTTTTAATTTTCACCAATAACTTTATTGATTTGGATATTTTGAGTATGTCAGCTATCTCCTGCTGTTGGCTTCTAGTGTATAGAGTCCAGGAGCATGGCCAAAATGTCAATAGTACCAAGAAACTTCACAAACCACTTTGACATTTTTGATCAGTCATGGCACCTTCTTCATACACTGTACAAATCTTTTTTTGTGTTTAAGTTGTTTTTACCTTTCTCGAAATAATAAAGCATGTCATGCCGAAAATGTTGCACATTTTCTTCTATCTTCATCATTAAAATGGCTGTACACAAAATCACCAGTTTTGATAAGTTTTTTTTAATGCACACTGATGCGATAGCTGTCACAATACAGTCTAACAAAATTGCTTTGAATGATTATAAAGATTACTGAGTACTGCTAGAACCATCGTATAGGAAAGAATGTAATGGACTTTTTGGCCAACCAAGTAGTTAATGTAGCATGGGATTCTGGAATGGTTTTTTGTTGTTGTTGTTCTCAAGTACATTGTTGGTACAGTGGCAGAAACTTAAATGGGATCTGAGTGTTAGTTGGTAGTGCTATACCAGTATTCATTTCCTGATTCTTTAAAAACATTTTAAAAGAAATATTTTACTTATTTTTAGAGAGAAGGGAATGGATGGAGAAAGAGGGAGAGAAACATCAATTGGTTGCCTCTTGCATGCCCCCAACCGGAGACCTGGCCTGCAACCTAGGCATATGCCCTGACTGGGAATCGAACTGGCGATGTTTTGGTTTGCAGGCTGGCACTCAGAGCATTGAGCCACACCAGCTGAGGCTACTGTCCCAATTTTGATGATTATGTTCGGTTATGCAGAAAATGTCCTGTAGGAAATATACTCTACCCCTAAAGGGTTTGGAGGTGTGTGTGTTTGTGTACTGTATTTGTCAATTAAAAAGTTACATTATTACTTGAGAGAAGATCATGGGCTTTGGTTTGAAAACCTGAGGTTCAAATGCTGGCTCTGTCACTGGTGTGTGATCTTGAGTGCATTATTTAAATTTTCTAAAATAAAGATCTTATGACCCATTTTGCAATGCTAGAAGGACTTAGTGTAAGAGTATATGCCCAGCACAGTGCTCCCACATAAAACATTCTTAATAAAGCTTGCTGTTCATTATATTCTTTTAAAATCCAAATATTAAAAAAAATTATTGTTCAGTGCCATGATTTTCTTTATAATATAAACAAATGTGTTTAAAAATTGTTTTTATAATAGTTGATAATGTGATATAACTATGTATCAAATATGTTATTTATATCCTCAAATTAGAATTTTGGGGCCATATTCCATAACATAATTTTTTAATATCTTCAAACTATATTTTTAAAGCAGACAGTAGAGCCCCTTGAAATTATTTCAGTTAAAATATGTACATGTATCCTGATTCACACAGTTAATTACCATTTCCTTTGGAATTGTCAATGAGTCCGTGGTATTTAAATGTTAAGTAGTTTTATTATTGAAGTAAAAGTACATAAAAACTTTTAAGTACATAAAAACATAGCAAAATAAATCATTACTGAAAATTGGTGTTTTATTTAGTTTTCTCTCCTTTTCCTTTACTCCAAATTGATGAAGATGTTATTAAGTAAACAGTGATCAAAAAAGGGAGAAGGTATTTAAAGATGAACCATGAACCTTTCATTTGTTATAGTCTATTTTAAATAATAAAGCTACTTCACCAATACTGTAAACTTTAAAATTGCATGATTCAGTTTACCCTGTTCTAGCACTTCATGCTTCTTTTGTCTTACATTTTACTTGTATCAGTACATGTGCTGTAAATACATAATACATTATTTTTTGCTTTAAACAAGTCTCTTAGGGATGTTTAAATATATGGGTAGAGATATTTAAATATGTAGGTAGAGCTTTTTAAGGCTTTTAATATTTTTTAGCATTTACCCTTTCTTGGGATTTTGTCCCTTTCTGAATACCATTGGGTGTAATTTTCTTTCATCTTAAAGAACTTCTTTTAGCATTTGTTACAGTGAAAGTTGGCTATAGACAAATTCTTTCTGCTATTGTCTTTTTGAAAATGTCTTTATCTTCAGTTTTGAAATAGATTTTCCTAGATATAGAATTGTGGATCGATAGTTTCTTTTTTCTTTTTGGTGCTTAAAAGATAATGTTCTTTTGTCTTCTGGCTTTCAGTATTTCTAGTGAATATTATTGAACATTAAACTGAGGATTGAACCAGCAACCTTTTGGTTTGCAGGCTGGCACTCAATCCACTGAGCCACACCAGCCAAGGCTACCCGTTATCTCTATATACTTCTGCCCTATCAGTTTTCTGAACCTTGGGGCTCTCCGCTTTTCAGCGTTAGCTGCCAGCTCTTTGGACTGCTTAGACGTTTTCTTTGTATTCCAGTCCCACCTCAGTTTTTCTTTGCCTCATGTTTCTGCTGTACTTTTTTGCCTTACACTCAGAATGCCTCAGAGGGGTTT
This sequence comes from Mormoops blainvillei, assembly GCA_004026545.1. Taxonomy (NCBI): domain Eukaryota; kingdom Metazoa; phylum Chordata; class Mammalia; order Chiroptera; family Mormoopidae; genus Mormoops; species Mormoops blainvillei. Next base: position 55,631 of record PVJD01005581.1, on the reverse strand, counting down.
TATCTCATGCTTCCTTTTTTTGTCTCCACCTTTAGAGGGCAGCTACCTTGGACATGGTAGAGGCCCATATGCTTCATAATATTTTATCAGCTTTCCTGCCTTGCCCCTTAGATATTTGCACTTATTGAAGACCCATAGGGAAGAGTTGGCAGGTGGGGCTTGACACGGGACCTGCTCTGAATTGTAATCTTTTATCTGAACCCCCATGGAGCCATTAAAAGTTGGTTATAAATTTGACTGGTTTCTTGTTAATCCTGCTAGTGGAAAATTCCTTGTTTTTTTGGCCAGTTTGCCAAGAATGAGAATAGCCACAGTCTCTACTCTTATGAAGGACTTGGCATTTTCTGGAATTTATTTAGATTTCTTTGCATCCTTAGCTTTTTTGATGGTTTTTTAAAAAACTGATTTTGTAGTTTATCCATCTTGTCATGATTTATGGGGCAGGAGTAATGATGTCTTTCACCTTTCAGCATTCTAATTAGAAGTGGAAATCCTGAGCCTCTCATTAAAATTATAAAATTTTAGAGCTGGAAGAAACTATAGAAATCATATGATTTAGCTACATCATTTACCTGATGAGAAACTGAGACCTAGAAATGTGAAATACTTCGATTGCCAGCTAATGAGTCACATATCCTGGGCTAGACGTCAGATCCTTTTTTGTTGTTCTTGTTTAGATTATTATTTATTTATTTTTAGAGACAGAGAGGAAGGGAGGGAGAAAAAGAGGGAGAGAAACATCCATCAGTTGCCTCTCACACACCCACAACTAGGGACCTGGCCTGCAACCCAGGCATGTGTCCTGACTGGGAATCAAACCAGCAACCTTTTGGTTCACAGGCTGGCACTCAATCCACCGAGCTACATCAGCCAGATCTTTTTGACTCATGTTTTTTTCTTTTAATATGGACTTAGTGAAATCAGATAGAAATTTTTCAAAGTGACAAACTGTAGTGTGAATCTGATGGGAAACTCACACTCTTTTTTTTCTCTCTCTCTCTCTCTCTTTCTCTCTCTCTCTTTTTTCTAAAGATTTGTTTAGATCTGGAGAAAATGGGAAACAAAGGAAGAAAGATATTCCAGAAAAGTTATATGCCATTTTGAAATCCCTTTTTAAAATTGAGAACTCTCCAGCCATGCATGTAGTTCCTTCCTTTTGATCAGAGTCCAAAAGTGTTTTGCATGGCTTTGCACAGTGTATGTAGCTTTCTTCAGACCCTCAACAGGGTTAGCTAAAAAAATGACAGCAGCTCCATTTGACATACAGTCTGGAAAGTAGTGGTCCTAGATGCCATAGGCCCTGCTAGGATAGACTGAAGAAGAGTAAAATCAGTAACTTCTGTATCGTTATTGATCTTAATTGTGTATCTTTATTGATACCTATGTATACGTACATGAACTGATAGGACTTTTTGTAGAATCTTACTTGTCTGATTGTATAGGACACAATTTTAATGGCACAGTCCCTCCCCATTACCTCAGTGACACAAAATAGGCTGTAACAAACTGAAGTGTTTTTGTTTTTTCAGTCTGAGTGGGGTTGAAATCAGTTGCTTTCTTCATGTGTTGGCAGACAGACCTATGTGTTTACTGTAGGGTAATAACTCCTGGGGGAATGCCTGGAAAAGAAGGTACCACATCTAGGGGTCATCACTGATGTTTCCCCATGGTAGGTCAGAATGTGATCAGATTCTGGAAAGGTGAGTAGAGCTTGTCTTTTCCGAAACTTCTACTATCAAGAAGCATATGCTTTATGTAATAATTCATTTAGTACAGGGTTTTTGTTTTTGTTTTAATCCTCACCTGGGGATATATTTATTGCTTTGAGAGAGACAGGGAGAGAGAAACCATTGATGTGAGAGAGAAACATCGATTGGTTGCCTCCTATATGCATCCCAACCAGGGATTGAACCTACAGCCTTTTGGTGCATGGGATGATGTTCCAGCTAACTGAGCCACCTGGCCAGGGCTCTTCAGTACAGTTTTTAAGTTCCCTACTAGGTACCAGGTACTATGCTCAGAAAATGTCAACAAAACTATTCAACACTTATTCCCAAACTTTTTATTTTAAAATACAGCTACAACAAAGGGGAGGGGAATGGTGCCCTGGAAAATCTGAAGGATCTGAAGAATGGGGATTAAATTACATTAGATTGGGGAAGATGGCAAAGACAAGGGAAAGAAAATGCTATTAGAAAAGAGAGAAGAAAGAAATGTTAATAGAACAGGAAGGAATCTACTACGATGCTCTAGGATGGTACAGTCAGTGAGGTTATGTTTTTGTTTGGTTTGCTTTTTGATCAGCTCCTGCTCTATCTTAATGCCTAAAACAGTGCCTGACATATGGTGATCACTTGATAAGGCTTTTTTAGAAAATTATTTTTAGAGAGGGGAAGGGAGGGAGAAAAAGAGGGAGAGAAACATCAGTGTGAGAAACATCAATCGGTTGCTTCTCGTAGGTGCCCCGACAGGGAATCAAACCTGTGACCTTTCACTCTGTCTGATGATGGCCAACCAACGGAGCCACCCTGGTCAGGACCTCAATAAAGTTTTTTTGAATAAAAATGCAATTGATGGGTGGAAGAATGAAAGCTGTTTTGCTCAAAGTTGTTCAAAACATCTTGGTTCTCTCTCCTTTGGGACCATGTTGAGATTGCATTTCCCCTCTCCCTTGAAGTAGGTGTTACTGTGTGACCAAAGGTGAATAAAGTGTAAATAGAAGTGAAGTGTATTATTTTTGGTCATAAGCTTTCAGCACTAGTGAGATATTTCCATTTTCTCTTTCTGGCACATTGAGTGGCAGTGGTAGAGATGGTAACTACTTTGATGGTCTGGGTGACAGCTTTGTGGGACTTTTTGCATGAGGAAGACCTCATTTTCACTGAGATTTTGGGGTTATTTGTTACTAACTTCCCTGACTGCTACAGAAATTTCTGTTAATTTTCATTTGTTGGAATCGTCAGATATCCAAAGGTACTTGAAGGAGGAGGCTGTCTACCTGTCTCCTGTTTGTATATTTGCTCCAGTATTTCCTTAATGTTAGGAGAAGAGTCAGAAATGAAGGCTTGGGCAAGAAGATAGGATAGGGGATGAAAGATTATTATAATTAGTTTTAAATTTCTAGCCATAAATTTGTAGAAGGGACTGTTCGTTTTAATGTTCAATATAGAATGGTTTCAGTCACATTTCCTTGTTCTCGGTATATCACCTTAATTGCTTGGGAACAAAAATCTGTGAAGTAAGACTTAGGCTGTGCTTTCATAGATCATTGACTTTTAGAATGGGAAGGGTCTTTAAGATTCTTTGACTGTCCTGTTTATCTGGACTGCAAAGTACTGTTATTTCAATATGAATGTCCTAGAGTAAATAGAAACTAGATATGAGCATCAAAATAAACAGTGGCATTTATTTTATAATGGCTTTTTAAAGTCAGAGGCAAATTAAAATGGATTTTGGCAAAGACTCAGACGATTTAAGCACGAGGTTGGAAATGGAAGAGAAGTTTTGAAAATCTGGATATTTTGCAGCCTTGTAATCATCTGTTTTTGATTTTGAAAGTTTCTGTAACCAAGCAGTAGTTCCTGGTAGCAGGCAAAGCCTGTTCGGTTGGTGTTTTAATTTTAAGGCCTTTCCTTCCACCCTAGGTTCCTAAGATCATTCCTTGATACTAATTTGCACTCTAGGCCTCTTTGAGGTCCGAATTCTGAGACAGGTTCCTGATAACTCTTAGGACTGTTCTACATCAGCAGCAAGGGCATTGTCAAGAATGCATATGAGCAAGCAATTAAGCTGTAGGCCTTGGCTTTTTCTGCCCTAGAAACTTAGTGGCTTTAATGAGAGCCTGAAGACATGATTTTAGGGAAGGGTGAATTTCCTATAACAGCACCTCTCTCTGCCAGGGTTAGGAGACAGTCCTGGGTGAAGATAAGTAGAGCTAAACCTTTCCCTTCTCTCCAATAGCAACTGGGTTTTGGCTGAGAAGATGTGAGGCTGGCTGGATTCCAGTTAACTCAAATTACTCACTTGACCCTGGAGAAGAGTGAAATAGGCAAGAGCTGTGGGGGGTGGGGGGGGGATGGGAGAGCTGTCAGTGAGTGTGATCAGGCCAGATGACCCTCATCAGCATTTAACCTGAGAAGCTGCAGAGTGCAAGATGGAAGAGAGAACCAGAAAAGTAACCTTTATGTTTAAGGCCCTCATCTCAAACTTGTTTTTGCACATCCAGGCTCCCTTATGGACATAGGCCAAGTTGTAACTGGATAAGGAAGGAAAGAAAACCCATTTTCTATAGAATGGGGGTGATGAGGCAGAGTGAAGTTATTCTACTGTCATATATTTCTTTCATTTGCATTTTATAACTGTATTTCATACACTTAGGCTTGACTCAGAATACCTGCATTTCTCTTGGTCAGGGGGCTAGGCAAAAGGACAAGAAAGCAGGAGTTAATTTAGGGAAGAAAGGAGTGCTTGATGAGACAGTTGTGTCTAACACAGTTTCGGGGAACTGCCTTTATAAATGTAGGAAGCTGCTATCCAGCTTGGGCTTTGTAGAGAGCTTTTACCTCCATGTTTTATGGTGGATCACTGAAAGGCGGCCACTGGTAAAGCATAAAGCCAACTTCATTCTTGTAAATCATTCTCTGCACTTTTTATTCATCAAACTGTTAAAAACAGAACATTGACCCAGCTAATTAAAACTTAATTAATGCTCTCTCTCCAAGCAACACAGTATCAGCACTAAGGTTAGAAGGAATGGGTAATATTTGGTGGTAGAGAAATTGGAAAGATGCTGGGAAGGGTCATTTTAAGTTACTGTGCTATCTTAGTTTTCCTTTTCTTCCCTTGAAGTGTGTGGAAAATAAAAAAGGAATATGGAATCCCAGATCTTTCTAGAGCTTGAACTTTGCTTTTATGAAATTAAACATGAAAGATGGTAGAGGAAATGGTATAAATAGGACATCTCTAGAGGTCGTTGATGTGTGTTGGAGGATGCTCTGACCAGTAGTTTGCTGGTCGAGTTGAGTGTACCTGCATGCTTTAGCGATGCCAAGGAGCTCCATGATTGATGTGAGAGATGGAGGTGGCTGGAGAGATTAGGATTTGAAATGTACTGGTAACTGCTATGAGGGTCAGGGTGATAAGGATAAGGAGGAAGCTGTTTCCATGGTCACTGAGTGAGCATGGGAGGCTTCTGCCTTTTTTTGGCTCCTAGGGCACGCACACATCCCAACCTCCCTAATTAGGTCAGATCTCCCAGTGTGTAGGCTCTCATAGCATCCTGTACCATTCCTTGGTACCACTTGTTCCCTTTGCATCCCCTTTTTCCTGTGTTACTTTATTGTTTGTCTCCAACCATACTGTAAACTCCATGAGGGCGCGGCTCAAGTTTATTTTTATTTATCATTTCATCCCTGGTACCTAGTACAATATATTGACAGGTACATAATATGTAATTAACAAATACTTGCTGAATAGAGTGTGACTAAATTCGAAACATTTACTGGATCCACTTAATCATGCAGAAGTATAACTTACTGATTAAGGTGGGCTTACTTTCCAAGCTCCTAGATGAAAGGGTGCTCCAATAGCTTTTGGCTTAACAGATATTGAAGGACTTTGAAGAATACTACTCAAAGAACAATGAGGCAGGCAGATCACTGGGGAAGCACTGTTATTATACATAATAGCTTCTTTTTTCCCAGCTTTTTTGATTGGTACAGCCCTCACTGTCTAGTGGAATTACAGTTTTGTCGATAAATGTTACCATCTCTCTTTAGAATGGTCTCATATTTCTGAAGTCTGTTCAAGACTTTCAGTATACTCATCATCTGAATCCATTGATAAAATGAGGACTCTGCAGTTCTTAGCATAGACACAAGCTCCCGCCTTCCCCAGGATGGTTTTACCCACTCTCCACCCCTGTAAGTGCCGATCAGTAACTAGATTCCTGAAAAGGCATTTTCACCCTTTCACTTGTTTCTGTTCTGTGATGTTTCTTGGTCTCACAAAAATTTAAAGGGGACAGATACGGATGGGAGTGGTTCTTGAGAAAGAGCTCTCATTCTCATGTCTCTCTCTAATCTGGCTGCAATTCCTACTATAGTGTTATTCTGTCAGATAGTATTTGTGTCGTTTTTGACAAAGTGTTATTTGTGCTTGACTATGATAGCTCTGTTAGTGAACTAGAAGCTTAAGAGAGTACTTAGAGATTTTATTGGTCTTACGTCAAGTTTATAGAATTGACTTAAACAAGTACATTTATAAAAAAAACTTCAAACAGCTTGACTGAGCTTTAAGGAATTGTCTACATTAGGGCAGGAAGGTAGGTGTGAACAATCATTCTATTTCCAGTGGAAACTAGAAATTAAAAATTTCAAAGTACGGGAGCATTTGAAAAATACTATTTTTCTAGGGTATTTGGTAGAAAATAAGAACTATCAACATGTATACAAATAGAAAAAATTGACAGGGGATATAGAGTATTAATTAAAGCCCTTTACAAATCTGAAGTTTTTTTTAAATTTAAAAGTTTATTTGTGAACTTTAACTTTTAAATGTTTTACTACAAATAGACTGACAAGCTACAGAATTTTTAGGAGTCTGCTTTTTTAAAATCTGATTTCTGAGAAGCCCACAAAAACATGCAGACAAAGGAAACCATCTCTGTTACAGAAAAGGAAAGCTATTTATACTGTTGCTATCCTTCACAATATTAAGCAGATAAAAGAAGCACTCATATTTATTAAAAGAAGTCAGGATAGTAAATACTGATTTTTGTTAACTAAAGCTGTTGCCATAAGGATTGTTTATCCATGTAGTCTGAGTTATTACTATCATCAATTTCTTTTATACAGTAATTTTTTACGTTTGTTGATTTCTCAAGAATTGAAGATTTGTTCAATTTTAGGCAAGTGCTCTTACTGTATTATATTCTTTAGAGGATTGTATTTCCACATGCGAAGTATGTAGGAATATGAAACCGGTGGGAAGTTAAGCCAGATTCCCTGTTGCATTATACAAAAGCTCTACTACTTTGAAACTACTGGTGTGTTTTGAGAGTCCTAGCGGTTCTCTTAAGCCACAGCTGAAGGTGATTGAAGTTCTCATTGCCTTTAAATGATTGGCCCTTTGAATGAAGGAATATTGCATCTGTATCACCTTTTAGATCAAAAGTCAGCAACAGGAAGCTTTTCCATTTAAGGTTAGGCTGTATTACTTGCATATACATTTAAATGAGCTACTACCTTGGCCTCCTAGTTGTTTCTCAGACTTGAGATGCACACTCACCTTTAGTGCTAGTCCCCTCTGTCTGGAACAGTTACTCCTACGGAACATCCCTGGGGCTCATCCACTCCTGTACTTCCTCCTTTAGAGCTTTGCTTCAGTACCAGCAGAGAGGCATTCCCTAACCAATCCCTGCGCCCTTTGTTTTATTTTTCCCACATCACTTACTGCCTCTGACATGTTTGTTTTTGCTTGTCAGGCTATCTTCTCCCACTGTAATATGAGCTCTTCATATACATACCACTCAGCTCTATAAGATTCTAATTTGTTGTACTTCAGTTTTTCAAGGAAAAAATTACACATTAGAGGTATACTTCAAGCATATGGTGTAATCCTACCCTGATCCTAATCCCTTCTCTTATTCTCAAGGAAATTATTATGAATTTGTTATCAATCTCATGTATCATGTATGTTTTTTATACTTTTGGTACATACATATGCACCCATAAAATAGCATTATTTTGCGTGTTTATGAACCTGATGTTACTGGTTTCAGCATGCACGTTTCTATCTGCAGTTTGCTTTCTAAATATAGTGTATGCTTACTGATTTCAACCATCTCTGTTAATTTTTATTATTATATATTAGACCACTAAGTAGATATAACTCTTCTTATTTTTTCTATATTCTGTTGTTTAAAGTTTAGCTGTCTTTAATATTTTGCCACTATAAAAAAAAAGTGAGCATTTTGTATGTTAATTTTCAAGCATTTCTGTAGGAAGTGTTCCTTGAAGGGAAATTGCAAGTCAAGTGGGCTATTTATTCTTTTGTGTTATAAACATTTTAACCCTCAAAAAATTCTGAAGAATTGTGTAAAAATATTCTGAGCTTCTCTTCCTTAAATCTTTGGCATTTAAGAAGTGCTACAATCTAATGAGCCTAAATAGTACAAAGAACATAGTGTGGTGAGATCTGGAGTCTGAGCCAACCCAAGGGAATTACTTACAATACGTATAGCTGTTTTTGGTTGAAAGTAATCTTAACATTTAGTGACTATAAAATAAGTTTAATGTACCAGTAGTAGTTTATAGGTAAATGCCCAATTCGTGTCATTTTACAGAGTTGAAGAAAAGAGCATTTCCTGCAATGGTAACTACTCTTCTTTTTTCTCATCCCCTAGGTTGTATCAGAGTAAGATGGACGGTAGCTTTGATTGTGATTGTGGTGAGCTGGAGCCACCTGATCACTAACAAAAGACATCTGTTAACCAACAGCTGCCAGGGCTTCCTGTTGAAATATACAGCAACAAAGGAAGAAAAGAAGCAAAACGGAAATAGTGCTTACTAGCACCTTAGAACGATGCTGCTCAGGACCAGTCCAACACTGAATGTATCTGCACTGTGAGGAGAATGTTCATAGAAGCCTGTTGTGTGCATATTTATTCACATTTTTGTTAAATGTTAAATCGTTTAGCACAGTAAATCTGAGTGCATAGTATGTCATTTCATTCCGTTTGAGTTTCTCGAGTGTTTTCTTTAAATGTCTGCAGAGTTGCTGCCCCTTTCTTGAACTATGAGTACTGCAATCTTTTTAATTCTCAATATGAGGAGAGCTTTTTGAGCTTTAAATCTAAGGGGAACTCAACAGGCCTGGTTGGCATATGCAACGAACATCAAGAAACCATCTTGCTGTGGAAGCAAAATTATTTTTCTTCTCCCTTTTTGAAAGATCTTTCCTTTTGATGCCAGTTTTCTTCCTTGTTTACACAAGTTCAACAATTCGAAAGGAAAAGGCAATAGTAAGAGTTTCAAAATGGCAGAGAAATTTGAAAGTCTCATGAACATTCATGGTTTTGATCTGGGCTCTAGGTATATGGACTTAAAACCATTGGGTTGTGGAGGCAATGGCTTGGTTTTTTCTGCTGTAGACAATGACTGTGACAAAAGAGTAGCCATCAAGAAAATTGTCCTTACTGATCCCCAGAGTGTCAAACATGCTCTACGTGAAATCAAAATTATTAGAAGACTTGACCATGATAACATTGTGAAAGTGTTTGAAATTCTTGGTCCTAGTGGAAGCCAGTTAACAGACGATGTGGGCTCTCTTACCGAACAGAACAGTGTTTACATTGTTCAGGAGTACATGGAGACAGACTTGGCTAATGTGCTGGAGCAGGGCCCTTTACTGGAAGAGCATGCCCGGCTTTTCATGTATCAGCTGCTACGTGGGCTCAAATATATTCACTCTGCAAACGTACTGCACAGAGATCTCAAACCAGCTAATCTTTTCATTAATACTGAAGACTTGGTGCTGAAGATAGGTGACTTTGGTCTTGCGCGGATCATGGATCCCCATTATTCCCACAAGGTACGTGGAAAGCCAGCTGAGACAGACCTTTACTGATGTATATCATTAGAAATAGATACTTTTGTATTTCCTTTATATATTGTGGCAGAATTTTTAGTTAGTTGTTTTAAACTTTACATAATACTTTTTCTTCTGATAGAGATCTTTTATTCGCAATCTCCTGTTTGAAATGAAGGTCAAGTGGAATTCTAATTAAATACAAATTCCTAAAAGTGTATGGTTATCTATTATAATTGAAACTCTCCCTTATTTAAAGGTAAAATACAATCTTCTGTGTTTAGGGCAGAAGTGTGGTCCTACCTTAGGATAAGGGAAGATGCTGTTTCAAATTTTAGGTCTTTTATTTCTTTGAGTCTATAAAATAGGCAGTAAGACTAACCAGAAGGATTCTTAGTAGCTTTCTGTGGGTAACTTGCTGTCATACAAGAACTTGATATTTTCCAAGTCAAACCCTGGTCTTTTAGTTTTCAAATGAAATGATGTTCAGGACTCTGCTGTTTAAAATATAAAAGTGGAGCTGCTCTGGTTACAAAGTACCCTGAGGAGTCCTTCTTGCTTGGCACCCATAGCACATGTCTGAAATCTTTTCATTCACATGTATCATCTTATGTTAAGTATAACTTAATTAAAAAAAACAACAACATGGAAATTGAGTATTAAAATGAAATGGGTGACCGTACCCTCTTTATGGGTAACAGTGAAGTATTGTGGAGAGAACACTGAACAGCTGAACAGCATTATACTACCTAAAATTGAATTCCATTTCTACATGCATCTTAGCTATATGACCTTAGGCAGATTACTTAATCTCTGTGTTATTGCCCCTGCAGATGGAGTTAATATCTACCATCACAACTTCTTAGGGTGGTTTTGAGGATGACATAAGACTATATATATATATATATATATATATATAAAACTATTTCTGTCAAATGCTTTATAAATGTAAAGTAGTAAAGTTGATTATGAATGGGATGTGTAGTAGAGCCTGGTTCCCCTGGGTTGTCAGTTAGGAGGTTGGCATTGATTTGTAAGTAGCACCTCTGGTGGTCTTTGCTACCTTTCATTGATTTGAAGCATACCTGCTCCTTAATTAACAAAGCTTACAGTGAAAAGTAGCTCCTGTTCTGAAACATGTTTCGAATGTGTGGCCTAGAATTATAGTATATTTGGTAAGCATCCTAATATGATGCTCACATCATCTTATACATGGCATATCCCTGGGGGAGTTTAACCTCAAAATTGCAAGAGCCTTGAAAATAGGTGTAGAAATCAACAGTATTGTTTTAGGATTTAACGTTTATGAGTTTTTATGAGTTTTTGTGGGTTTTATGTGTGGGTTTTGTTTTTTTTGGTAAATCAAGGATTCTTTAATAAATCAAGTTTTATGTACTGTTCTTCAGCTATAGTAAAAAATTAAAGTATGTTTTTGTTTCTTTTTCAGGGTCATCTTTCTGAAGGATTGGTTACTAAATGGTACAGATCTCCACGCCTTTTACTTTCTCCTAATAATTATACTAAAGCCATTGACATGTGGGCTGCAGGCTGCATCTTTGCTGAAATGCTGACTGGTAAAACCCTCTTTGCAGGTTAGAAATTTAAAATATATGGGGGAAAATTCTCAAGAGAAATAATTTTGCATCTATCTATGAAGAAAGATTTATAACTATTTATTATAGTCTGGAATGCTAAAATATAAAATGGTTTTTTAATATTTAAAAGATTGAGAAAACTTATTTATATATTCAACGAATTGTTCACTCAGTAGATTTAGTAAGAATTCTAGTGTTCTTTTATATATATTATTTCTTAAATATAATTTTATATTTTATAGCTCCATAATACTTGTTGGTTATCTATGTTTTAAATGGTATATGAGTTGCCTCATGCTGTCAGTTTTTGACACTTCCTGGTGAATTTTTTAGCTATTATTAAAAATCTAGTAATTCTTTCGTTGCTGACCCTGCCCAATCATCCCTGTTGCTTGAGCTGCCATATCCTGTTGCTTGACTACTGTGACCTTTCAGAAACAACCAAACAAGTAATTTTTTTGCTGAGTTTAGTGCTATGAGGAAGTCTAAAGTGTAGGAGAGAGAATTTAGTCAAGAGGGGGAGAAGTGAATAATTCATGAAAAACACCAAGTATCATACAGCAAAGTATGAGTTTGTATAAAATTACTTAGTACAGCCTATAAGAGCTGCACAATTAGAGAAGCTACATCCGTGATGGCTGGAACAGAAGACATAAAGGAGTCAGGATTTTCTACTACATAGGAGTAGTGAAAAATCTTGATAGGTGAAGAGAAAGTGGTGTCTATGTAAATAAGAGCATGAGCCTGGTATGTTAATGAGTTAACGAGAAAAGTTTGATGAAAACAAGGTGTCAAATAATAATGAAACTATTTATGCCTTGTTAAGATGGGCCAGAACACTTAGAAAGTAGGCAGAGGAGTATCCATTTGAAAAACTAGGAAATAGTAGGGTACCGAAGATAGTTTTAGTTAGAGAAGTGAGGTAATGGTGATATAGGTCTTTTCCTCTTTTTTTATGTTACTTCTTTTCCCCTCTAACCAATCTTAAAGTGGCCTTCCTACCACTCCCAGTTGTGCCAAGAGCAGAAGGAAGGGAATAGAACAGAATCTACTTACAAAGGGAGGATTAATGAAAGATTAGGGTTCATAAGAGAGCATTGTTGAAGAAAAGATGGTATGCATAAATTTTTTAAGTACTGATACTTGTTGTAGCCCATAGCTTATATAACATTAATCAATCATTTGTAATTTTTACCTGAATTTATTTAAAATTTCTTTCATGATGTGTGGTAGTGATTGAATTTCATTGTAGAAAACTGAGAAAATACCAGTGATTTACTGGACACTAAATTGTTACGTGGATTGAATTTTTTCCAAGGAGTAATACTGTAATTAGAGGTTATACTCTTGATATTCAAGTACCTTTGACATATATAAAATAATTATTGTATTATTTGTTGTTGTGTGACAAATTACCTCAAAACTTAGTGGCTTAAACAACAGTTATTATCTCACAGTTTCTATGGGTCAGGAATTTGAGAGTGGCTTAGCCAGCTAGTTCTAGCTCAGATTTGCATAGCGAAGATGTTGGTTGGGGCTGCCGCCATTCGAAGCCTTGCCTGGTTTAGGAGGCTCCGTTTTTAGATTACTTACGTGATGTTAGCAGGAGTCCTCAGTTCTCACCATGTGAGCTCCTCCATAGGATTGCTTGAGTGTCTTCACACTATGGCATCTGGTTTCCCCTAGAATACTTAATGATCCAAAAGAGAGAGCAAAGAAAGTTAATATATTTTCTTAAGAAGCTATCAAAATATAATTGATAGACTTCTGGTCAAGATGGAGGTATAGGTAGACATGGTTCACCTCCTTGCACAACCACAAAAAGAATTACAACTAAATCTCAAAACAAATAACACCCAGAACTATCAGAAAATCGAACTGTATGGAAGTCCAACAACCAAGGATTTAGAGAAGCCACATTCATCCAGATGGGTTGGAGGGGTGGAGATGGGGAGATGGGGCAGAGAGGTGGTGGCAATGGTGGAACAGGCACAGGTGGTCCCACATTCATGTGTGGTGGATAAAAATCGGGAGGGATACCTTGGGAGCGGGCAATCCCAGCCCCAGGCCAGACGGCACAACCCAGGGTTTCAGTGCTAGAGAGAGAAATTCCTGTAACTTCTGGCTATAAAAACTACTAGCAATTGGGGTGGTAGAAAAAACTGCCAGATTTTTAGGAAAATGTGCTTAAAAGCGTCCGCATAGTCTTAAAATGTATGCACACACACCCATTCTGGGCTTCAACACCAGGGAAGCAGCTGGAAGGGTGCCAGTTGCATACGGGGAGTGGGTGAAGTGACTGGAAATGGGATGAGTGCCAGGCAGATCCCCAGAAACCAGGCAGCGGCACAGTCCCCTCCCTGAGCCCTCTCCCCACATAGGGCCACAAAGCTGTGAAGTGGGTTGCCTCACCCTGGCGATTACGTAAGGCTCCACCCCACACAATTTATAGGGGCCTTTTACAGGGAGTCAGAGCAGCTCTACATAATACACAGAGATAAACACAGGGAGGCTGCCAAATTGAGGAGACAAAGAAATAATGGCCCAAATGAAAGAACAGAAGAAAACCCCAGGAAAAGAACTAAACTAAACGGAGGTAGCCAGCCTATCAGATGCAGAGTTCGAATCACCGGTGATCAGGATGCTCAAAGAACTCATTTAGTACGGCAACAACATGAAGAAATGAAGATTATACCACATGAATTAAAAATCTACAGGGAACCAACAATGAAGGTAAACAAGTTGGAACATAAGGAAGAAATAAACGATTTGGAACATAAGGAAGAAATAAACATTCAAGGGAGGAGAAACAAGAATTCAAAAAAACGAGGATATTATGAGACGACTCTGGGACATCACCTAACATGCCTGTGTCCAAATCACAGGGATGTCAGAAGGAGAAAAAGAAGAGCAAGAAATGGAAAACTTTTTTGAAAAAGTAATGAAAGGAAACTTCCCTAATATGGCGAAGGAAATAGACATGCAAGTCCAGGAAACACAGAGAGACCTAAACAAGTTGGATCCAAGAGGACTACAGCAAGACACATCATAATTAAAATGCCAAAGGTTAAAGATAAAGAGAGAATCTTAAAAGGAGCAAGAGAAAAACAGAGTGTTACCTACAAAGGAGTACCCATGAGATTTCTCAAAAGAAACTTTGCAGGCAAGAAGGGACTGGCCGGAAGTATTCAAAGTGATGAAAAGCAGGAACCTACATCCTAGACTACTCTATTCAGCAAAGCTATCATTTAGAATGGGAGGGGCACATAAAGTGCTTCCCAGACAAGGTAAAGCTCAAGGAGTTCATCACCAAGCCATTTTTATGTGAAATGTTCAAGGGACTTATTTAAGAAAAAGGAGATCAAAACCATGAACATTAAAAAGGCAACAAATTCACAACTATCAACAACTGACTCTGAACAAAACAAACTTAAGCAAACAACCAGAATAGGAACAGAATCATAGGTCTAGAGATCATTGGAGAGTTATCACCTGGGAGGGGGAAGAGAGGTAATGGGGAAAAAGGTACAGTGATTGAAAAGAATAATTGGGTAGGTACAAAAATAGACTGGGGGATGTTAAGAATAATATAGGAAACGGAGAAGCCAGAGAACTTAGGTGCACAGCCCATTGACGTGAACTAAGGGGGAATTGCTGGTGGAGGGGGACAAAAGGAAAATTTGGGACAACTGTAAGAACATAATCAATAAAACATACTTTAAAAAAAGATAGTTCACATACTATACAATTCACCCACTTAAAATACATAGTTCAATATTTTTTTAAGTATAGTCACAGGGTCTTATAACCATCTAATTTTAGAACATTTTTTCCCTTCTAAAAGATACCTTGTAACGTTAGCAGTGTCATATGATAACTCTATGTTTAACTTTTTGAAGAAATGCCAGACCATTTTCCAAAGCAGTTGTACCATTTAACATTCCCATTAGCAATGTATGAGTTCCAATTTCTCCACATTCTCACCAATACTTATTAAGTGTAACCTGTCTTATTTTCTGCCTTTTTGGATGTGAGGTAGTAATAGGAAGTAGTATTTCATTATGGTTTTGATGTGCATTTCCCTAATGACTAATGATGAGTGTATGTTTATTGGCCATACCTACTTTGCAGAAATAGCTATCCAGACCCATTGACTACTTTTTAATTGGCTTGTCTTTTTATAATTGAGGTATAAGAGTTCTTTACATATATTGGATATAAATCACTTACCAAGTACATGATTTGTATGTATTTTCTCCCATTCGACAGGTTACCCTTTCATTTTCTTTATGGTGTCTTTTGAAACAGAAGATTTTAATTCTGATTGAGTCCAGTTTATCTGGGTGTTTTTGTTTGTTTGTTTTTTGTTTGCTTTTTGGTCACTCCTGCTTTTGGTGTCATATCTATGAAACTATTGCCTAACCCCTAAGACTTTTATAGTTTTAGCTTTTATTTATTGATTTAAATTGATTTTAGAGAGAGAAGAAGGAAGGTGGGATGGGGGAGAGAAAGAAGAACATTTGTTGTTTCACATACTTATACATTCATTGGTTGCTTCCTGTGTATTTCCTGACCAGAGATTAAACCTGCAACCTTGGCATACTGGGACTGTGCTCTAACCAACTGAGGTACCCAGCCAGGGCTATACTTTCAGCTTTTAAATTTAGGCCTGTGATCCCTTGTGAGTTAATTTTTATGGATGGTGTGAGGTAAGGGTTCAAACTCATTCTTTTGCATGTCAGTTTTATCTAGTTATTCCAGCACATTGACTTGCTCTGACCCTCTTGTCAAAAATCAGTTGACTGTGAATGCAAAATATCTTTTTGTGACCTAGACTCAAAAGCAGTACACTCATTTCAGCTTTATTTTATGTGTTAGAAGCAAGTCACTAAGTACACCTCACACTGAAGGACAGGGAATTGTATTCCACCCTTTGAAGGGAAGAGTATCAAAACATTTGTGGACATATTTTAAAGCTACCACAATAATATTGTATCAAGAAAACAAAAATATAATTCGTTTAATTTAGAATCATTAGGTCATGCTCTGAGTTGTGTGAAGTGGGGTCAGAATTTACTACTATATTGATTATACAAAGGTGGTATATTTTTAAATGTTCATTTGGCATATTCAGACATTGCATATATATAGCAATAAAAAGGTTAAAAACCCCATCTCTAAGTAACATAATTTTGATTGTAAACCCTTGTAAACTTGAAACATTTAATAGAATTGTTTGTGAAATTATTTGAAAGATCCAGTTGTAGTTTCCTTCTAATGCTTTATTGGTGGATTTGTGAACATTCAGTAAAAACAGCATGAGGGAGATGTAAGTGTTTTAGGTATAGGCCCCAAATGAACAGAGCAATAAATGGCAAGTACTGAGCATTCATTGGAAATCTGTATTTTTAACCTGTAGGAAGTGTCCTAGTCTTACTTTTTTGGTACAACTTAATATACCCATTGGATGTCTAATAGCTTCTCAAATTTAACCTTTTCAAAATGAACTGATATTTCTCCCTCATACTTTCTCTTTCTGCTGTCTTCCTCATAGCAAACCAAAACCACTTTTTGGTTGCTCAGGCCAGAATCTCGGTGTTGTCCTTCACCTTTGTTAGTACAGATACTGTGAGCTTTTTCTTGAAAATATATCCAGAATCTAACTGCTTATTTTATCACTACCCCCCCTTCCTCCAGTTCAGTCAGCCATTAATGTCTCTCCTGATCTTATGCAGAACCATCTAAACTAGCTTTCCTACTTCAGTATTTGCTATCTGTAGTCTAGTTACCACATAGCAACTGTAGTAGTTCCCTGAAAACAAATCAGATCATGTAATTTCCCTGCTCATACTTTGTAGTGGCTTCCTGTCCAATTCAGGATAAAGCAGACTCTTTGTATTCTGGTACCACAGTGACCTCATCCCTGTTATTTCTCCCCGGCCATCTAGTTCGGCTACACTTGTCTAATTGTTTCTTAGACAGGCCAAGCCTACTGTCTCCTCAAGGCCTTTGGGTCTTTTCCCATCTTTCTGGAATTCCCTTTCTCTATACGAATGTGTGGTGTGTTCCCCAGTTTTCTTAACTTGCAGCTTCTCGATGAGGTATTCCTCGGTCATCTTCTGTGTATTAACAGTTCTACCCCCAACAATCCTCCGTCTCCTTAGCTTACTCTATTTTTCTTCATAGCATTTGTCACCAATTTGACGTAAATGTTTATAGTTATTATGTTTTCCTCCACTAGATTTTAAGCTCCTTGAAAGTAGAGACTTGGTCTGTTTTGTTTCACATCTATATTCTAAAGTGCTGGCTTATCATAGGCACTCAAGAAAAATTTGAATGTTGAATGAATTTCTTGAAATTAGTGGAGAAACCTGGCTGGTGTAGCTCAGTGGATTGAGCGTCGGCCTGTGAACCAAAGGGTTGCCGGTTTGATTCCCCAATTAGTGCTCATGCCTGGGTTGCAGGCCAGGTCCCCAGTAGGGGGCGCGCAAGAGGCAACCACACATTGATGTTTCTCTCCCTCTCTTTCTCCCTCCCTTCCCCTCTGTCTAAAAATAAATAAATAAAATCTTAAAAAAATAAACTGGGTTTTCTTTCTTTTATTTTTGGTCATCCATTTTGCCTAAAGGTTCCTCTTTTCCTTCTTTAACAGTGGTCTTGAAATGCTAACTGAACCTGACACGTAACTGTAAAACTTTTTGTTTCACAAATCTAGTTCAACCTTTTATCCTGTTGATGATGAAATCAAGTCATCACCATGTTAAAATATTCCCAAAGTTTTAGCCAGTTAGATAGTGGTACAACTAGGACTAGAATACAAGTCTCTTGAATCACAATTCATTGATGTTTTTCACTACTTTGTGTGATACCTTAATATGAGACCAGACTTCAAAAGTCAGTTTCCTACAGAAGCAAAGAGCTAAAACTAACTATATTAGTGAGTAGAAATTGAAATAGGTAGGCTTTTTGAGAAGATTGATGATATTAAAAAAAATGAAATCTACTGATTAATGATTCAGTTAAAACCATTCCCCCCTGGGGTCATTATAATATTTGTTAGTTTCTTATAGCTTTAGACTGTGTTTATTGTGTTTGTTTATATTCTCTTTGTGTGTGTGTTTTTTTTTAATATTACTCAGGTGCACATGAACTTGAACAGATGCAGCTAATTTTAGAATCTATTCCTGTTGTACATGAGGAAGATCGTCAGGAGCTTCTCAGCGTAATTCCAGTTTACATTAGAAATGACATGACTGAGCCACACAAACCTTTAACTCAGCTGCTTCCAGGAATTAGTCGAGAAGGTATTGTGACTCAAGGATAACCATCATGAATTGGGGGGTGGGGGGTGTACAACTACGAGGAGCTGTGCAGGAAGCATTAGCTTTTTAATCCTTAGATATATGGCTTTCTCCTAAATAGTCTTTAGGCACTTAAGGTATACCTAACACTTAAACTCTCACTTTCCCTTTTTTTGGCCTGGCATTTAGTCTGGGATCTGTTTCTTTGGTCCTTTAAATAATTTTCCAGACTATAGTAGTTTATTCCTCTTTCTTGGTTCTAACCCCTTTTACTTTTCCAGCTTACACCTCTGATTATCCACCATAGGTGAGCATATTGAATAACTGGCACTAAGCTGAAATGGAGTCCTGTGAGGGTTATATGATAAGTAAGTCTGGGTATGAGTAAATGATTTAGATAAGAAAGAGCAAATTTAGTTCGGTCGTGGGGTCGGGGAGCAAAGGCTTAGGACAAGGAGGAGGTGGAGGAATAAGTAAAACTCCATAATGAGCAAACGTGTTACGTAAGAGTTTGTGGATTGGTATTAGGAGTATTAGTTGCTAAAGTGAGAGTTTGTGCAAGCTTGAAAGTAGTAGGAACTTGGAGAGAATCAAAACTTTGTTAACCGCTAAAGTAATTTCATGAATCAAAACTTTGTTAACCGCTAAAGTAATTTCATGTCTCAAAGTAGTGACATATCTTTAAATTTGATATTGTAAGTAAGATACAAAAGTCCGTAACTCTTGTAGTGATCTGTAATAACCTTTTTTTCAGGAACAGCATTAGACATGAAAAATATCTTTTTAAAAAGTTCATTGTGTCTTACATCTTTAAAAATTATACTGTATTAAGATGTATCAATATCAGGATTGTATAATTCTGTCATGAATCAAGAAGTTAGGGATATATAGTTTCCTAAGCATTTCTAACTTTCTCTGAATTATACACCCAGTATTTATATCACCAACTCTGATGATTCTCTGTGGTTCAGGTGATTGTGCGTCAAAGTGTTTTAAAGTAGCAAATATTTTGAGAAGAAGGCGCTACATGGCAAAGTCATGTTGAGATGGTTCCCCCGCCCCCCAAATATGCTTGGAACTCATACAGTAAATGCTTAAAAAGAAATTAGCTGTATTTAATTTCAACAGGTTTCGTGGACTTCCTTTTAAGTAGTTTTATGTGCCTAACCAGTCTTCCAATCTTGTCATCACAATCATATTCCATTGCTGGCTCTCGTGCTCCTAACCCTATAGCCACTGTCTTGACGTTCGTGTTCATAACTGAACTGTAGCCACATAGCACTTGACTATGCCTCAGAGTTTTCTGTGGGAGCTCTTTAAAAATGCAGGCTATTAAATTAGAATCCAGGCTGTTAAATTAGAGGTGGGGTAGGGAGCAGGGTGGCTGTCTGTGTTTTAAAACCCTCTATAGGCATGACCCTATTTAGCCAGGTTGAAAGACACTGCTTAGAGATAAGGTGGTTAGGCTCTGGAGTAAGTCACTGATTCTGTTGCTCTGTCTAACCAAAAGAGACAAGCTAGAAATATAGGACATTGCTGTTGAAGCATTTGTAACCTAGCTAAATTTGCGTCTTTTTTCCTACCCTTATTAGGGTGCGGATCATGTGTCAGCCAGCTATAAAACAACCTGAATATTTGGCTCACAGCTAGGATTCATTCATAATGTGTTGAATGACTGTCTTTGAGAATGGATTCATTAAGTTTAACCAATTGGGCAAAGATCCTTGTTATTCACAAATGGCAGAGCTGTGCTCACATACAAGTGCAATGTAGAGCATTCAAAGTTCTCAGACTAAAGATTGACTTCATAGCTATGTTCCATATGAATTAACACGTTAAGACTACTAGGAATTCTTCTCTGGTTAATGCCTTGAGATGAATACCCTCTGTTTCATCTTTCTCCACACTTACCTCTCATCCTTCCTTTCCCTGTAGTTTACCACACATTTCTGCATCTTAGCACACCTCAACACCATTGTCGCAGATAGACCCGTTTCCTCTAGAGCAGTGCTATTCCATAGAACTATCTACATGATGGAAATGTGCTATATATGCATATACTTGGGAGCTCAGCCTGGTTAGTTTCTTTCTTATTTCTTCCTTTTTTTATGTGCTGCCTATGGTTCCGAAATGCTAGGGATTTTACAGCATATTCCACTTGTGTAGTTGACTATGTCTCCTCCTTCCTTCTGAAAATGGTGCTGTGTGGAGTCACCATCCATAACTCTGTACCTTAGAGTCTCTCTTGCCTTGAGACGTGGGCCCTGGACTAATTAAGACTGACTTTTTTTTTGGCAAGAGAACCAAGAACAGCTTGATATATTGTGAAATGACCTCCTAGATTAGGGTAATATATTAGAGAGGAGTGAGGAAAGCGGGGGAAACACAGGAAGGAATCTCAGCCCTTGGTCACTGAGGGGCATGAGTACCAGTGAGACTTAATTTTTCCTCTTTAGTCTTCTTTTAAAATTGATTTTTTAGAGAGAGAGAGAGATCAATTTGTTGTTCTACTTATTTATGTATTCGGTGGTTGGTTCTTGTATGTGACCTGACTGGAGGGTTGAACCCGCAACCTTGGCCTGTTGGGATGATGCTCTAACCAACTAGCTACCTGGCCAAGCCTCTTTAGTCTTTATTGGACTGATTTGAGGGTTGAATGAGCTAATGTGAATAGGGTCTTCCCAGAGTACAGCTTAGTTTTTAGAGAGAAGGGCTATCTTTTCCTTTGAGACAGAAGGTAAGGATAAGCGGATGTGTTACAGACCATAGTGAAGAAGGAGGAATTGATATTAATGTGAAATTGATTTACCTGTTGAGAATGATAGAGAAGATTGAGAGCATAAAGGGATGGTGTGCAACATTGCTGAGCACAGTAGCAAAGGCCAAATTGTAATTTTATGGTATGAATTGGTAGTGAACCAGTTGTATGTAAGTCTGTCTAGCCTTTTATCAGTACTCTGTGGCTGGGGGCAGACAGAGTAGATGGTAGGAATGATTCAGAATTGAAGATTGGTCTGAGTCTTACGGCGTATGAATGTGTAAGGGCACCTTCAGGTCGGTAATAGATAGTGTGGTTCAGGCTGGGTAAGGAGCTTAGAAGATCTAACAGACTGAGTTGTTGGGAAAAATTGGGTGTATGGTAGTTCTACCAGGGCCCTAAAATGACCAAGTGCATTGTGTGATATGCTGGCATGAGATTGGTGTGAGCAGAGATCAATAAATTAGTGTTGCAGATAGTGAGGTGAGAGAAGGACAGGAGGAAGTCTTTTTTATTAAGCACTAGACACTATGTTTTAAAATTTTGGTACCCTATAAGATGTCTATATATCCATTTTATATGTGAAGAAACTGAAGTTCAGCAAATTTAAGTAACCTAGTAATTCAGTGAAATTAATGAGTTGTAGAGCTGATATTAGGACCTATGTATGAGATTTAACTACATGAAATTGCTGTTATTTGACCATTTTTGACTGACAAAACTGGTAGTTTCATGTGGTTCAAATTAATATACTCCTTTTCTTTTATAACTGGCCATAAAAATGAGATTGGGGTACATTTCAAATTTTTGCTATGTCTACTGAATAAATGTCTTTCCTTTTTAATCTGTAAATCAGGGGAACTAGTTTTATTTCTCTGATAAACTTATATTAACTTTTAATTGTACAGTCCTTTTGTTTTCCTTTATAGGTTGGTGGACCTTCAGTTATACTTAAGGAGTTTTATCTTTTCTTTTGCAGCACTGGATTTCCTGGAACAAATTCTGACATTTAGCCCCATGGATCGGTTGACAGCAGAAGAGGCGCTTTCCCATCCTTACATGAGCATATATTCTTTTCCAATGGATGAGCCAATTTCCAGTCATCCGTTTCATATTGAAGATGAAGTCGATGATATTTTGCTTATGGATGAAACTCATAGCCACATTTATAACTGGGAAAGGTAAATTGATCCTAAATTAGAAAAGTATTGTATTTTTAATAAACCATGATAGTGAGTTTTATTTTTAAATTATATATAACACAGTATAGAATTCTTTAAAAATTTAGTAAATGTCCCTTTGGGTTTGTGTTAAACTTACCTTGGAATAGCCATTGTGGAATTTCAATATTTTAATAGTTACCAGTTAGGATATACATAATAGGAAAAGCAAAATGCTACTTTGAAAACATTTTCAAAGCCATTAAGACATGTTCAGTTAATAAAATTATATGGTCCTTTAAGTGTGGGGGTTGAAGGTTGAAAGTCTAAACCATTTTCAGCTGTTGTTTTTGTGAATGTTACAATTTTTTAAAGATGTTGGATGAGAAGACTCAATCTTATGTAATAAGGTATTTCCATAATTGTCTCAAATTTTTACTTACAGATTGTTATTTCTTAAATATAAATTATATATTTATATTCAAATGTTTTTTCTTACGACATAAAATTAATTTTGGGATGCTTAACATGGGTTCAGTGTAATGAACTTTTTTAGTCTGAATAGTATAAAGCATTAAAATGGATAATAGACATTTTAGTTAAAGAATTCCTCAACATTCTTTTAGGATTTCTAAATTTCTGGAGAAGTTTGGATATAATTCTGCTTCAAAGTGAGGTGGTAGCATATAATAATGAATCAACATTATTTAAATCTTCAGATGATTTAGAGATTTACCCAAGTTTGGGACTCACTAATAACCTTAAAAACTTCAAGATTTTGTATATTTCTGTGTTTAAAAGATAAATGATGGCCAATTAATTGTTAAAGCAGTAGTTAATTTTGAAATTAGTTTGTTTACCCATTGCATATTTTAAAAAGACTTTATTTATTTATTTTTAGAGAGAGGGGAAGGGAAGGAGAAAGAGAGGGAGAGAAACATCAATGTTTGGTTGCCTCCTACCTACTGGGGACCTGGCCCGCAACCCCGGCCTGTGCCCTCACTGGGAATTGAACCTTTTGGTTTGTAGGCTGGCACTCAATCCACTGAACCACACCAGCCACAGCAACCCATTGCATTTTTTTACTCCTGAAATGTGGACATATTTGTGTATATGTTTACACACATCTGCCAACCACCTTTTTTTCTTCCGCATGAACATTTCTACTTTGTACATACAGTTTTTTCCATACATACCGAAATGTTTTTTTAATCTCTACTTTTTAAAAAAATTTATTGATTTTTAGAGAGAGAGGAAGGGAGAGAGACAAACAGTGATGTTTGTTGTTCCACTTATTTGTGCATTCATTGGTTGATTCTTGAATGTGCCCTTGATGACCAGGGAATCGAACCCTCAACCTTGGTGTATGGGGACGACACTCTTAACTAACTGAGCTACTTACCTGGTCAGGGCTCTATATTTTCTATCATATTTAGTTAAGTCATCTAATCTCTTTTGTTTCCTCTTTCCCGTCTCCCAACCATTTTTGTGTATGTGTCTCCATCTGCCTCTACCTGGGCATGGTGTGGTCAGCTTGCTGTGATGTGTCAGGAGAGGATACTGCATTCAGTAATACATACATATATGTGGAGAGTTTTGGGGGGGGGGTTTATTTTCCACTTTGTTAGTGATGAGTCCTAGGAAGTCTTCCTCTCTAGTATGCCTATTACCAGTAGAGAGAAAATCTGTAAGGCACCTGATTAAGATTAGAGATCTGCATTTTGTGGCCGTAAAGTGTTTTGTCTCAGTGTGAAATTGTGTTGGAATTAAACTGTAGAGATGCCAGCCATTCAGATGTTTATCTGCAGTTGTGTTTGAGGTGGATGAAAAATAGAATAGAGAAAAGAGGAAATGAGTTTGAAATGAGATTTGGTCTGTCTTAAAAATGGAGGACGCGGAGTTTTATTATTACATACTTCATTGGTAATTACCAAATATTTCCTCATATTCTATATGGTTACAGATCTACCTATCTTTTAAGATTATAAGTTCCTATAGGGCAGGGAAGGTTCATAACTTAAGACACCTATTATCCTTTCATAGGCCTACCACAGTGCTTTCACTGTGTGAAAGGCACTCAGTGAATTTGGAAATGAAAGTAGACACCTGGACCAACTGTAATATATTGATTTTTTTCCTTTCAGGTATCATGATTGTCAGTTTTCAGAACATGATTGGCCTATACATAACAATTTTGATATTGATGAAGTTCAGCGTGATCCAAGAGCTTTGTCTGATGTCACTGATGAAGAAGAAGTACAAGTTGATCCACGAAAATATTTGGATGGAGATCGTGAAAAGTATTTAGAGGACCCTGCTTTTGATACCAATTACTCTACTGAGCCTTGTTGGCAGTACTCAGATCATCATGAAAACAAATACTGTGATCTGGAGTGTAGCCATACTTGTAACTACAAAATGAGGTCATCATCATATTTAGATAACTTAGTTTGGAGAGAGAGTGAAGTTAACCATTATTATGAACCCAAGCTTATTATAGATCTTTCCAATTGGAAAGAACAAAGCAAAGAAAAATCTGATAAGAAAGGCAAGTCAAAATGTGAAAGGAATGGATTGGTTAAAGCCCAGATAGCTCTAGAGGAGGCATCACAGCAACTGGCTGAAAAAGAAAGGGAAAAGAACCAGGGATTTGACTTTGATTCTTTTATTGCAGGAACAATTCAGCTTAGTTCACAACATGAGCCTACTGATGTTGTTGATAAATTAAATGACTTGAATAGCTCAGTGTCCCAACTAGAACTGAAAAGTTTGATATCAAAGTCAGTAAGCCAAGAAAAACAGGAAAAGGGAATGGCAAATTTGGCTCAGTTAGAAGCCTTGTACCAGTCTTCTTGGGATAGCCAGTTTGTAGGTGGTGGGGATGACTGTTTTCTCATAAATCAGTTTTGTTGCGAGGTAAGGAAGGATGAACAAATTGAGAAGGAAAACACTTACACCAGTTACTTGGACAAGTTCTTTAGTAGGAAAGAAGATACTGAAATGCTAGAAACTGAGCCTGTAGACGATGGGAAACTTGGGGAGAGAGGAAATGAGGCAGGATTTCTGAGTAATAGTGGTGAGTTCCTCTTTAACAAGCAGCTTGAATCCATAGGTATCCCACAGTTTCACAGTCCGGTTGGGTCACCGCTTAAGTCAATACAGGCCACATTAACACCTTCTGCTATGAAATCTTCCCCCCAGATTGCTCATAAAACATACAGCAGCATTCTGAAACATCTGAACTAAAACACTCAGCAGACATTTCTCTTTGTATTCTTCATGAAATGTGTTTGTCTTTTATATTACTAGTGTTTAAGTCATTTTTTTTTTTTACTTGAATCAGGTGGTGTCATTTAGAAAGGATTTTATTAGTTCTTGGTTTTTAAAATCCAGACTTTTTTTCTACATGTGAGATGGTTTTCATTTAACTGGCATGTCGTTTGCACACAAAAATAAAGAATAGAGCAAAATAATGCAATGCAGGAGGAGACAAAAAAATGCACTAAGACAAGTAAAAAACATTCTCTCATAGAACAGTGATCTGTTTTACAGGAAACAAAAATCTTGCCTTGAAATTTACACAGTGAGTCTGTACATAATTGCATGAAAATATCTATTTTTTTCCTAAAACATTTTTCATTCATGAGTATTTTCAAGTTTTTCATACTGTACACATTTCTTAAAACACATGATACCAGCAGCAACTGAAAATGAATGCCGAATTTGGTACACATGTGTTATCTACCTCAAGGTAACAAAAGTATGTGGCAAAACATATACCACCCCTAGTGCTTCACAATATGCACTTCTATTTAGCCAGCGTCTATTGTAGTAAACTGTTCTTAAGATTCACTTACCATTTATAAATGTCCTGGTATGCATTCTTTATAGTGAAGTGTTACTACATCACATCTTATTTATTTTAGCAAATCAGTATATTTTCTGTATTAAATTATAAAAAGTTAACTTAGTTTTTGAGATTTATTTGCAAATACACTTTTTCCATTTGGCACTATGGTTTGTTGCCTATTTAGCTGAATATATAATGTCAGCTTATTCTAAGGCTGTCTACGTACTTAATTTACTTAAGTATTCATTTTAAGTAAAGTGCTCACTGTGTATAGGAATTTGTATTTTGGAGGTGCTTGATCTATCTACAAAGAAAAATTAGGAATTACTTTATTATAAAATGCTCCTAGAAGTCTTAATTGTGTTTATTTTTTAAAAGAAACTGTAATGTTAGACTTGTGTGCATGGAAGTAATTAAGGTACATCATTATTGTAGTTTAAAAGTTGTACATGATAAGACATATTTTGTTTTTACTGTATGTTTTTACTGAATGATCTATTCCCATCCCAAGGCAAGCATGAATAAAATTAGGTTAAATGTAGCATGTGGCATTGCAGTCTCTTAGAATTTGTTTCATCAATTTTATTTTATTGAATACTGTCTGTATCTTTGGTTATCCTGTTTGAAGAAAAAGGACAAATAAAACATGGCCAGCAAATATGACTCCTGTATAACTCTTTAGGTAATTAAAATTACCTGCCGGAATGAAAATTGCTAGCAGAATCTTTGTCTAGTTCCACTTTAGAGCATCTTTGAATCGTGGCTATAGTTTAAACTATATTAGGTTAAAAGGGCTAAAAGAAAAAGGTTTTTTGTTTCCATGCAATTCTTTTGTTGACTTAAGCCTTCAGATAATTAAGTGGAATCAAGGCTTTCTGTAGTCATGTGCAGCTTAACCATAGGGGTACATTCTGAGAAATGCATCATTAGGTGATTTTTTTGTACAAACATCATAAGAGTTCCATTACACAAACCTAAGATGGTATAGCCTACTACATATCTAGGCAGCATGGTATACCATTGTCTTAGACATGTTCTGTCGTTGACTGCAACGTTAGTGGTGTGTGACTATTTCAGAACTTAGGATGTGTGTGGAACCTTTGAACTACACAGAGGAACCTCCTTTAAATGTATTTGTTTTATGTCTTTCCTTTGCTCAAGAACTTTTATGTATCCAAATATAAAACCTCTCTTCCTTTAACCTCGCTTTTCTGTTTGTCTTCCATCTTTGTTTTGTACAGAGCCAGTTCTAGTACTACCTGAACTTCTTCCTATCCAAGACCTATTCATTGATTTCATCTAGATTCACAAGCTTTAAAAAAGCAAATATTATCTAGATGAATGTCATTGTCACATGTGAATTTAAATATATACCCAAATTACCTTAAACAGGCAAGCTCTTAGAGGGAAAACTTTCAGCTTTACACCATTAGATATGATGTTAGCTATGGATTTTCATATATGGTCTTTATTATGTTGAAATAATTTTCTTCTATTTTGTTGAGTTTTTTTAATCATGAAAGAGTGTTGAATTTTGTCAAATGCTTTTTCTGTATCAGTTGAGGTAGTCATGTAGTTTTTGTCCTTCATTTTGATAATGTGGTGTCTTACATTGATTTTTATATGTTGAATCATATTGTATTCCAGGAGTCCCACTTGGTTATGATGTATTGTTCTTTTAATGTGTTGGATTCAGTTTACCTGTATTTTTTTTAATCCTCACTGAAGAACATGCTTATTGATTTTATAGAGAGGGGAGGGAAGGGAGAGAGAGGAAGTGAGAAACATTGATTGGCTTCCTCTTGCACATGCCCCAACTGGGAATTGAACCTTTAGCTTAGGTATGTGCTCTGACTAGGAATCAAACCCACAACCTTTTGGTGTACAGGGTGACGCTCCAACCAACTGAGCCACTGGGCCGTGGCTGGAGATTTATTTTGTTTCTTTGATTGGGCTCCGGTTTCCCCGTTTCTCTATGTGTCTTATTTTCTGTTGTGATGTTTGCATCTGAAAAAACAGACACCTCTGCCTGTGTTTATAGCCTGGCTTTGTGCTGGGTAAGATCTTCACCAGTCATCCCAGTGAGGTTCTTGGGGCACCTCAAACCTTTTATGGGGACATGTCATCTCGTATTAGTGTGCGTAATCCCCCTGCCCCGCAACGGATTTGACAGTTTCTTTTAACTGGAGGTTGTAGTCGCTTCTTCCTTCTGGTGTCTAGAAACTGCAGGTTCTCTGGCACTACAGATCACTGAGCCCACTTTTCTCAGTGGGCCTCAGGCATCCAAATTAGTGCTCTGAGTCAGGTTATACTGAAATCAGTGTCTTGGGCAGCCCTCCCAAAGCTTGGAACATTGGAAGATTGTTCTTCTCTGTCCCTCCTGAGGAAGAAGCTGCGAGGTGAGCTTTTTTTCTTCATTGTTAGCTATGCTGACTTGGGGGAGGGACTGACATAGTTGAAGTGAAACAGTTTTTCTTACCCTTCTCAGTGCACCTATTCTTGGCTTTGAGGTTGTCTGGGGTAATGTAACTTACTGAGTGGTTTCTAGAGTTCTCCTAACGGCTTTATTGACCATATATTGTTAAATTGGTATTTCTCTGGGGTAGTGAGGTCTCGGGCTTCCTTTTCTACCATCTTGCTTGTGTCCAAAGATAATTGACTTGTTAAATGACTAATTCTGACTTAGAGGAACGTCCAACTGTTGTGCAGCTTTCAGACTTCTGGTATGGTTTTTGTCAGTAGATTTGACACATCTCTGGATGGATGGCTTGGCATCACAATTTTTGGACCTATTTCTGAAGCTTGGATGTTAGGTTTAATTTACAGCCTGTATGTCCCCTTCCCCACCCTCCACCTTTGGGATTTTTAAAAAATCTTTTTTTAATTTTAATTTTTAAATTGTATTTATTTTTGGAGGGAGGAAAAAGGAGGGAGAAGGAGAGAGGGAGAAACATCTAATGGTTGCCTCTCGCACACCCCTAACTGGGGACCTGGTCCGTAACCCGGGCACGTGCTCTGACCGGCAGTTGAACCAGCAACCTTTTGGTTTGCAGGCTGGCACTCAATCCACTGAGCCACAAAAGCCAGGGCCAGGATTTTTTTTTAAAAGATTTTATTTACTTATTTTTTTAGAGAGAGGGGAGGGGAGGGAGAACGAGGGAGAGAAACATTGATCAGTTGCTGTGACCCAGAATTGAACCAGTGACCTTTTGCTTTGCAGGACAACATCCAGCCAACTTAGCCATACCAGTCAAGGTGGTTGCTATTTTTTTAATGAGATTTCAAGGATATAGGAAAAGTATAAATTAAAAAAAAGTATATACCACCTGCTGTGTCAGTTCATAAAATTTTGATTTGCATCAGATAAACACCTACAGAATACAACTGAATCCCTCTGTTTAGACCTCCCATATCTCATTTCCCTGCCTCTCTCCTCCGAGGTAGATACTTTTCTGAATTTTCTTATCATTCTCATGCATAGTTCTATACTTTATGTGATTTTGTAAACATAATATTTTGCATGTTTTAAAATCTCACGGCATATTTTTCACACTTTCTTGCAACTCACATTCTTTGTTCAACATGTCAAATTTAATATGTTGATGCATGTAGCTCTAATTCCATTAATTGCTGTGTTGCAGTGTATCCATTTTTAAAATGTTTTGTTTTCAAATTTTTTTCTCCTACACATTTACTGTGAGAATTCTTGTGAACATGTGTCTTTAGGGAGTGCGTCTAGAAGTAGAATTGTTGGGTCACAGAGAATGCGCATCTTCAATTATGAGATGTCATATTGCTGTCCAGAAAGGACTACAGATTTACACTCTTGCCAGTGGTATGAGAGCTCCTGTTCATACACATCCTCCCAAACAAGAAACCAAGCCTTTTTCATTCAATTAATTCAATTCTACCAGGCTTGCTGTGTTTAGTTTATGATAGGAATTAGACTTTTGAATTCCAAATAACTAAGACAAAGTCATGACTGCACCTCAGGGATCCTTATGCAGCCACATCAATAATGAGCTAGTCTTGTTTTTTATTTCCTATTGCAGTCACTGTAGCTTGGGGACAGGTGGTTTAAATCTTAAAGACTGAGCCAATTATGTAACTTACATTGAGACCTACATCTAAGGAGTAAAAGAGTACCATGAATCAAAGTGTTTTCAAAATAAAATGAAACATGGGATCGTCTTTGCTTCTAGGTTAAATAATGCAGGTTCTGCATAGTACTGCTCCTTATAAAATTGTTTATTTAAAAGTACTGTTTTCTGCCAGCTGCTTTTGTGTGTATTTATAGCATGTTTAATTAGTGGGCTCGCCCTAGTGTTCTTTGAATTACTGCATTGCTCACCTCCTGATCTTAGCTTTTTCATTCCCCCTTTGCTGTTGAATCAGAATCAGTAGAGGCCCTACCCTCAGTGGGTCTAGCATGTATCTAATATTGGTCAATTGTACTTTCATCCTATGTTTGTTCATACTAGGATTGCTTATCATTCAGGTCTACTATCATTAAAACCTGGATGGAGAAGCAAAAGGGCAAACTGGGAATTGGGAGATCTGAATTCTGGATCCAGTTTCACTGATAAGCCTCGCTCAGTGTCACATCTCTGTGGGTCTACGTTCCTTATTAACTAGAAGGTGCAAATTACTTGAGCCTAACAATACAGTCTGCTGGGGACAACTGAACAGGACAGTGCCATGTTGAATTCTAACCCAGTGTAACGGTCACAATAATTAGACTTACCTGTATAATAACTACGTTGGACTGGGTGCATTAATGTGCCTTTTAAGCATATCGAGAGTGAAATTATGTGTTCGGTGCACCCTTACCACTTGACTGGTAGAGACAGAAGTATTGGAACCCTGAGATTGTTTACCTTTGAAAGAGCAGTGTGAACTCACCAAGCTGTTTCCTCATAGTGCCTGAGGCCATCTCCTTAACTACGCCAGGTGAAGAGAAGAATCTGGGAGCTCTTGGTTGGTATGTAACAAGGTCTTCCAGAAGAAGGGTGTTTGCTCACCCTTGTTGGAGCACTGGCTCTGTTCCAGCGTGGAGGCCTAGCAGTCAGATTCTAATGGTTTGCGTTTTTATTTTCAGTGCCTTGATGGCGGTGGTAGTGGTAGTGTTACAAACCTAGCTAAGAATACTTACCTTCCATTACAGCTGCCCCTCTGCAATGCATTGCCGTGCTTGTGGCGCTCTGCCAGATCCTGGTTCAAACCCTAGACCGAGCCTGCTTCTTCCTGTCCAGCTTAAACCACAAACTTGGATCCATATTTGTCTGTATACTTAGACCTTGCTTCCAGCTGTGCTTACTACTCCCACACTCACCTAACTTGAACCTTACAGATGACTTCAGCTGCCAACTGAGACAATGAACTTTGCACTATTACATAGTCTTTAAGCACAAATGCTTCAGAGTCAGATCCAAACCAAACTGCAAACTGCATCCTCCTGCTTACCAGCCTCGTACGGGTTATTCAGGCTCTTCATTTTTCTCACTTGTAAAACCGGGTTAATAACAATTTCAGGGGTGGTTGTAAGGATTTAAAAAGGCTGTACACAAAGCCTTTTAGCATAATGCCTGGTATTTCATAAATTATCATTGCTTTTGTCCTGTTTGAATTACTGCGCTTGCACCTCAAAATGGACTGAAACTCTGACATTGATTTTGCTTTTAGTATTGCAACCCCTTATTTAAGTGTCTTAACTTCTGTTCCAGTCATACTGCTCATCAGCCCTGTCCAAATCCTGGCTCCAGTTTTTGGTCTTTCTTAACCACGCAGACTTATAGCTGAACAAGCATCTTCATTTGAAAGCCAAAGCCTGGGAGTTGTGTTGTACTCCTCCTCCTGAAAACGCCCATCTCAGCCCCCAGGGAATCCTACGGCACTGTCAGCATCTGACCATTTCTCACTGTGTTGCACACTGCTCTGTGATCTAATCCGCCATCATACGTCTCTTGGGACTTTGTCAATAGCCTCCCCGCGGGTCTCCCTGGTCCCCCTACAGTTTATCACAGTTTATTTATATAGCAGCAGCGACAGTGACCGTTTTAAATCTTGTCATGTTGCTTCTCTAATTAAACATGATTGACCCCTTCTCAGAGGAAATGTAAAATTTTTTTTAATAGTTCTTTTTTTTTTTTTATGAAAGTCTTTACCAAAACCTGGAAGGCACCCTCCGCTGCTCTCTCCAAGCTCACGTGGCTCCGGGCTCGCTGGCTCCCACCACCAGAAGCGTGTTTACTAGCTCTTCCCCTACGTGCACAGCTCCTGGCCCGGAGAGCTGCAGCTCCTCAGCCTCCCTTCTGAGAAGTCTCTGTTCAGTTGGCACCTTATCTCAGGGACTGTTTTGCTTGACTAGTGTGTGCAGAAAAACATACATCCATCAGTATTAGACACCGGCCCTGCTTTGATTTTTCCTTCCAGCACATATACTAATGTGTTATATCCTCCCTCCCTGCACTTAAAACAAGCTCCTCGAGGCAGGGACTTCCTTGGTTTTGCGCCCTGCTGTATCTCCAGCCCCAAACGAGTGCTTGCATAGTAAGCACTCAGTATTTGCTGGATGAATGCAGGCGTGAAGGAAACAGACGATGAGTGCTTTTTTCTAAATTCCTTCTGCATTGATGGGGCTCCTGAACAGTGAGGCTCTGTGATAGGTCTGGGGTTTGCTTATTAGTTTTGAGGCTATCGTATCACCAGTGGTTCTCCAACTTTATACAATTGGCAGGGGGACTCCAACTTTGGGGCTCCTCAGGTGTGACTCCAGAACCAGCAAACAAGTTGCAGTCCCAAGAGCAGTTAGAAATTCTCAGGAAATGTGACCTGGTCCAGCAGGTTTATTATCCTGAATTTCATTTTCAAATGTGGGTGCGGTTTAGGGTAATGACTGTATTGCTCCTGACTCAGTTACTTGCCTGTTCTCCTGTTCTCTTTGTTGGAATGACTGTACCTGTCAGGGTTGCACAATATGTTCGTGACCCAGTTAAGGCGGTGCCAGGCAGTTTGTTTTTTAACTGCCTCTTTACCATCCCTGTTAATCATAATGCTGCCAAGTGAACCAGGCCTAGATTCTTTGGCACCAGAATCCATCTCATGCTAGCCTTTAACAAGGGGGGAAATTTATTAGGACTCAAGGGTGACTCATGGAGCCCAAGAATTGGGTCTTAGAAAGAACCGGGCTGAAGGGCACGGGCAGCCCAAGTTGCATCTGGCTGTTTCTTATCTCTGCCTCATTTTTTTCTTGACCAGCTGGGCTTCCTGGTCCAAAGGTGGCTGCTCCTGGCTCTGATTTCACATGTAACTTGCAGCTCTACAGAATTCTGTCTTGCTCTCAGTCCCTCTGCCTAATTTCTCTCTCCCAATTCATAGGTTCTCTGGAAGGCAATCATATTAGCCTACCCCATGTCCGGTTTGCTGTGGCCAGGTGGCAGGGTTATGTTGAGGAAACACTGCTTCTGGGAGTCAACCGTTGATGGAGAGTGGGAGGCAGGTAGCAGAGCTGTTTTTAGTTGGCTCCCCCCAGATGTACCTGCAACATACAGCAATAGGCTCTCTTTCCTCTTAATTTTTAGTCCCCCGTGGACCATTCCGAGGGCACTGCTTCTCCAACGGGATCCACTGGGGGTCCTCCAGGTATTGATCCCACTG
This sequence comes from Mormoops blainvillei, assembly GCA_004026545.1. NCBI lineage: Eukaryota > Metazoa > Chordata > Mammalia > Chiroptera > Mormoopidae > Mormoops > Mormoops blainvillei. Next base: position 21,723 of record PVJD01005581.1, on the reverse strand, counting down.
ACTTGTCTCTTGTTGGGTTCATCAGGTCAATCTATAGTTCTATTAATCACAGTTTTTGACTTGTACAGTGTTTGGTGATGTTTAAAGCCTACTTTTATACAATGTATGAGTTTCTCAATAGCCTTAGAGGTGAAGTGGGCCAGATATTATCTTCATATGCATGTTAAATATACATAAGTAGAAAAATTAAGTAATTTGCCCAAGTTTGGGCAGTGGTGGAACTAGGATTAGAATTCAGGCCACCCAGTTCTTAGGTACTTTTTCAGTTTTTTTTTTTTTAGTAGAATAAAAGTTCACCTGTATGTCTGCTAAGTGTCACACCATACGGTGTACTTTTTTTGTTGGTGGCGGTATTAAATTCTAAATCATTGACTTAGCAATTTGTTATTTTAAAACGTACGTTTCCTTTTATATACATCACTTTATAATTCTGAAAATTACATTTATTCATTGTGAGATAATAGAAAAATAAGTATTACTGAAACCCTTGTGATTTCCTAAGTGAGAAGAGCACTAGGAGCATCTTTTTAATATTTGGTCTTTGACTCCGCTTCCTGGGCTTTTGGGGGAGTCTGGCCACCAGAAAGACCAAGCCATGATTAGAAGCTTGTATTTTCAGCCCCACCCTCATTCTCTGGAGAGTGGAAAGGGCTGGAAATGGAGCTAATGATCAGTCATGCCTACGTGATGGAGCCTTCATAAAAATCCCAAAAATGCGGGGTTCTCAGACCTCCCAGGTAGGTGACACATCCATGTACCAGGAGGATGGTGCCTCCCAACTCCACGGGGTCCCTCCCAGACTTTGCTCTGTACCTCTTTATCTGGCTGTTCAACTGCATATGATAGCAGGTAAATGTAAATAAGTGTTTCCCTGAGTTCTCTAAGCTGTTCTAGTAAATAATTGAACCCAAGGTGGAGAAGGCCTTGAGCACCTCCGATTTATAGCCAGGTTGGTCAGAAGTTGTGGGTAATCTGGGACCCACTACTTGTGATTGCCCTCTGAACTGGAGAGTAGTTTCATGGGGCTGAGCTCTGAACCTGGACATCTGATGCTATCTCCAGGTAGAAAGCGTCAGAACTGTATTAACCCTGGCCCGGTAGCTCAGTTGGTTGGAGTGTTGTCCCAGTACGCCAAGGTTGTAGGTTTGATCCCCAGTCAGGGCACATTCAGGAAACAACCAAGAATGCATAAGTGGAACAACAAATCAATGTTTCTCTCTCTCAAAAAAAAAAAAAAAAAAAAAAGGACACCCAGCTCGGGTGGCAGAGAATTACTTGGGGAGGAGCCTCGCTCCCTTCACGCACACCCCTGATGTCAGTGTGAGTGTGGCAGCGGTGTGAGAGTAAGGGGGAGATGTAAGCGAAGCGTAGGTTTTTGACTCATTTAATATTTTTATTTACTTAATTTCCTTATACATCATCGCAGTTGTGTACTTGATGACTTAACTATATCTGTGGTTTATTATCTTCTGGAACGTAAGCTCCACGAGGGTTGGGACCTCTCAGGACTGTTCCTTGATGTACCACAACACCTAGAACAGGACCTGCATGTGGTGAACCCTCAAATATTTGTTGAGTCTATCTTTGATTTAAAAGAAATGTGTAAGTGTAATTTCACACATTTTTAGTACATTTTATCTTCTTTGCTTGGTTCTTCTTCCCAGTTCTCTACTTTCCCTCTCAGAAAGCCCCACCATACTCAAGAGGTAATCATATGTATCCTTACATAGTGTTCCTATTTTATATATATCTATATACACACAATATAGATATGCACACACTTGCACATATACTTTTTAGAGTTTAAACATACAGTGGTTTTTCAAAAATGCCAGATTGTTGGAATAAACTTGTACATATTGCTTTAAGATAGGGAACCTATCTCACTCATTGATTTAGCTACCTTCATGCTCAGCAGGAGAAAAGACAGGAGTTCTAAGACTTCTAACATTAAAATGTTAATTTATATACTGTCTGGATGTCAGCTGAGTTCTGTTGTCCATAATGATCAATTAGCATAATTGAACTTTAGAGGTTCAAGTCCATGTTTCACAAAACATGCATTAAAAATTTAAAGTTCTGATGTCTCTAGGAGACACATTCATGATTACTATTGTACATAGGGGATTTAGGATTTCATTCTTATCAATGTTTCCAGCACCGGCTCACTCTCAGCATAATTTTCTAAATGGCTTCATTGTTTAGAATCTATCTCCTTTTGCACTGACATCACCAGGGCTTATCTGTCCACCTGGTGAAAAGAAAGGCAGGCAGATAGGCAAATGGGAAAACTTATCCATAACCCCATTTCATAATCACTGTTAATCACTAGTCATATATTGTAACTTCCCTCTCTCCTTTCTTGTTTTCTCTCAAGCTGATTGCATATTTTTCCATATTTAAAAATAATTCAGAAGTACATAAGATAATACCCTTTTTTCTCCTCTCTCTGCACTCTCTCTCCTCCAAATATTCCAGTCCACACAGGTCACTACCATTAGCAGTTTATTGTGCATTTATCCAGAATTTTTCCTGTGCATATATAAACATACACAATTATTTTTTCAAAGTTGGAATCACGTTATACATACTGTTCTGCAACTTTTCTTCTCTAACAATACATTTTAAGAATCTATGTCAGTAGTATTCGAGTCCTGTTTGTCTTTTTGATGGCTTTTTAATGGGCGCATCATTTATATAACCAGTTTTCTGTGAATGCACATTGTTTACTATTACAAACATTGCTATCACAAACATTCTTTGTGTGCCTTTGAAACATTTCTAAAAGTACAACTCTAGAACTAGAAATCCTGGGATGAAAGCCTGCTCGCACGGGACCTACCGATAGATGTCCCCACGGCTGACTTTCAGCCCGCCTGCCTTGGGGTGGCGGGCTTGTTATTCTCAGCTGGTCCTGACGCGGACTGGTTCACGTCCATTGGAAACGTTTTGCAGATCATACCTGGATACCAAATTGCCTTCCAAACGGCTGCACCAATTTTCCTGTACCGTGTCTCCACACCAGTGCCCTTTCCCCCTCGCTCTGGTCAGCACTGCAGACTGTTGGGGAGTTCATCTTTTTCATAATGATTTTGAAGACCATTCTTTAAATATATTTATTACGCATGTTACAAAAGTCCATGATTAATATATATATGTTTATACGTATATATGTTTACATATGTTTAAATTTTATAGTGTCTTCACACTGGAGATTATTTCAATGTGCTTAACCTGTTAATGTTGTCCTTTATTGCGAGTTTTGTATCTCATTTAGAATGGCCTGCTCCACACACACTTAAAACATAGAAGAGCTCATCTTCTATATTTTATTTTTAAGGTTTATTTTACATTTATATCTTTAACCCACCTCTGATTTACATTTTTAGCAGCTTAATTTTGATACAATTTACATAGCATAAAATTCATCCTTTGTAAAGTATACAATGAAATGCTTTTTACTATATTCACAAGGTTATGCAACCATCACCACACTCTGATTTCAGAATTTTCATCTCTCCTACAGACACCATGTCCTCATTAGCAGTTACTCTGTGATCTCCACCCTCTCCTCATTCGCCTGCAACCTCTAGTCTACTTTCTGTCTCTAAGTTTGCCTGTTCTGGACATCTCATGTAATGGAGTCATACAATATGTGGTCTTTTGGGAATGTTTCACTTAGCATAATGTTTCAAGGTTCATCCATGTTGTAGCTTCTGTCAGTACTTCATTTCTTTTTTGCTGAATAATTAATATTTCTTTGGAGACATGTCTATCCAGACCCTTTGCCTATTTTTAAATTGGGTTGTTTTACTTTATTATTGAGTTGTAAGTATTCTTTGCAGATTCTCGATGCAAATCTCTTATTGGATATATGATTTGAAAATATTTTCTCCCATTCTGTGGGTTGTACTTTCATAGAATAAGTAGGGAAATATTTCTTTCTCCTAGTTTTTTGAAGAGTTTGTGAAGGATAGTACTAGTTCTTTTTTGAATGTTTGCTAGCACTCATCAGTCATATCATCTGAGATTGGGCTTTTCTTAGAAGTCGTTAATTACTGATTATCAGATACATTTTCGAGTGTGATGTTAAGGTAGGCGGATTCTCAGTTTTTTAAAAAACAGCAAATTGTTCTAATATCATTTACTGAATAACCTACTTAATTCTACTAATTGTAAATGCCACTTCTTAAGACCATTTTGAATCTTGGTTGCAACCTTACTCTGAGGAGACACAAAGTTTGCATTATCAGTAGCTGTAATGTTGGCACCTTGAGAAATTCTTTGTCTGGTTGGCATGACAGGTTGGGAAATGGAAGGGACCGGGGTTAGCCCACGACTCCCCTGCCTCACCATGGATGTGTCAGTGTGGTCTGGCCGGCACACGGAGCCCACCGTGCTCTTACGCCATTGTTCCCTGGGCTGGGAGCACGTCCTTGGATGCCTGCCCGCCCAAACTGCAGCAGAGATCCAAACCAGGCCAGAGGCCACCCCAGGCTGCTGGCCTTGCTCCTGTGGCTTGGATCCCTGCCTTGTGTGACATCCTGGACTTCGGAATCAGCTTGCGCTGTTGGACCTACCCATCTTCCTTGCGCTTCCTGGCATTCTCTTTTTTCTCAGACCTTGGACTTGGTTGTGGGTGTTGGGTTTGTTGTTTTTTTTTTAAACACACATCAGTGTATCTGCCACTCCCTCCACACTTGGGAACAGTGAGCCCTGGACTCAGCTTTCTTTCGGATCCAGGACACTATATAATTAGCAACGCTCTTTCTACTCAGTACATGCCTCAGCGTATCCCCGAACTACTCGTGCTGACTGTCTCTGCCCTGACTCATCCCACAATTGCTCATGATTCAGCATGAACATGCTCCCTCAGCGCTGACACCCGGGACATATGGCCCTATTCTTGATTGTGGGCCCTCCGCTCTCCCGCTCTAATAGCTGATACTATTAGATGTATAATAGATGCATGTGAAGCCACGGGAATAAATGAGTTTGAGAGCAACAGTGAATGGTGAGAAGGGATCGAGACAGGGCCCTGTGGAACACTGGCACTCCCAGGGCAGAGGGCGGAGGAGCCACCAATGTGGGAGCTGAGGAAAAGTGACCAGAGGTGGACAGATAGTCAGGAGGAGCACATGGTGACTGAGAAGTCAAGGCCCGAGAATGCTCCAGGATAGAGGGAAGGGTGGCAGTGCCACATCCTACTGAGAGAACTCACTTAGGACGCTGATTGAAAAGTATGCATGGGTTTGGCAACACAAGGGTCATTGGTGATTTTAGGAAACTTCCGTATCAGTGATCTGGTAACTCAAGACTTCCCCGTGTCTCCAGATAAAGCCTCTTACCGCTTGCCCACACTGACCCCACACTCCAGCCATGCCAAGCCACTTACGTGGACAGATGTCACATTATCTCTTGCTCCTGGGCTGCTCCCTCCACCTGGAACCGCTTCCTTACTCTCAAACTCCCATATGCCTTCCCCGCTAGCTCTAGTACCATCTCCTCCAGGAAGCAGTCATTACCTGATGCCCTGGTTGAATTAGGTGATCCTTCCTCTGTTCTCTTCCCGTTCCATTGTGTGCTGGGATAAGCAAGGTACATTCCCCCCACCTCCGCCCTCACCTCAGGAGCCTGCCTTGTCCACCTTTGTTCCCCAGTCCTCCCGCCAGTGTGTTCCCAAGCATGCGGAAAAGCTAGACTTGGTCATGGAAGTGGGTGTGCATCCAGACTCCCTCTGACCGGATAAATAAACACTTACAAGCCAAATTGGCTGGCAGTGATGGAGTGGCTGCGTCAGCACCATGAGCCACAGATGTCTCTTTGCTCTTTGGTTTCAGATAAGGTGGGTTTGCTGAGATGGGCCAGGAGTGCAATTCCTGGTAACCCAGTCCTTGGGGTCATTAGGTTGCAAAATTCCCAGCCCTGTCCAGGTCAGAGGCTTTTCACAGCACTACCCGTGGCTTCCCAGACATCCTGGCCTCTGTCTCTCTCTCCCCCTTTCCCCTCTCCTTGCAGTCCTTCCCACCCTCATGCACTCATCTTTCAAGCACCTGATAACATCCAGCTGCCTCACATTTGCTTCTGCATTGATTAATCTCTGCTACAGCTTCCCTAACCCCAAGGTCTCCTCCTCCTCCTCGCCCAGTGCTGTTACACTGTGAAAAGGTAACCCTGAGACCTTTCTGATTGGGTTAACTCCCCAAAGGAAAGGAACATTCTTTTTTTTTTTTTCTGAGCTCAAGCCTTGCTAAACTGTATTTGCTAATCAATTTCAGGGAAAATGGATTACGTTATTACTGACCAAGGAGGCAAGGGTTAGAGTGCCAGAAACTATCTTGAACCACTCTGAGCATGGTTCTTAGGCGTGGGAGTGAAATTATGCAACATTTACCCTTTACACACCGCTCCCTTAAAATCCATTCCAAACTCAGGGCTCAGGCAGCATCTTACTGGAAGGTAAGGTGCCCCCTTGTGGAAGAAAGTTGTCTCAGATTAGACACCTCACCACATCTAAGCATCTTGCCCCTTTTGGAAAGTCCTTCCTCAGGTTGAAAGTAGAATAATTCTGCATTTTAAAACATGTAATAGCATATATCGTGTTATTCCTGATAATAAAACTGGGCTTACTCATAAAATTTAGCAAATACAGCAAACTATTAGATAAAATAATCACCACAATCCCACTTTCCACAGGTAGCCACTGTTGTCATTTTGATATATTTTTCCCTATGGAAACACATGAGAGGTGTAAAGAATCTATATGTATTATTGAAGTTAAAAATATAAGTTAATAGGTGTGTTAGGCCTTTATATTAATTAAGCTAATCAATTAATATTAAGGCCTAACTCACCTGTAATTAGTTAGGCTAATAAAAGTCATGTACTTTTGCACACAGATGTCTCCTCTTGATGGCAGTGTGGCTTTGCCCCATGCCTTCAAGTCTCGGAGCCCCTGTTCAGCCCTGCAACCCGCCCTCACCCCACTCCTCAGCATTTCTGGATCCCCTATCCTGCTCTCGTTTTGTTTTCTTCAACACATCACCTTTAACCTATTATACAGTTTTCTTTTTTTTTTTCCACTTTTTAAAAGTAAATTTTATTGATTATGCTACTACATATGTCCCAGTTTTTCCCCCTTTGCCCTCGTCCACCACTACCCCCCTTCCCTCCACTAATCGCTCCCTTAGTTCATGTCCATGGGTCATGCATAGAAGTTCTTTGGCTTCTCCAGTTCCTATACTATTCTTAACCTCCCCCTGTCTATTTTGTACCTACCATTTGTGCTTCTTATTCCCTGTACCTTTTCCCCCATTCTCCCCGCTACTCTCTGCCTGCTGATAACCCTCCATGTGATCTCCATTTCTGTGATTCTGTTGTTGTTCTGTCAGTTTGCTTAGTTTGTTTTGTTTTTGTTTTTTTAAGGTTCAGTTGTTGAGTTGTGAGTTTGTTGTCATTTTACTGTTCATATTTTTGATCATCATCTTTTTCTTAAATTAGTCCTTTAATGTTTCATTTAATAAGGGCTTGGTGATGATGAACTCCTTTAACTTTACTTTATTTGGGAAGCACTTTATCTGCCCTTCCATCCTAAATGGTAGCTTTGCTGGGTGGAGTAATCTTGGATGTAGGTCCTCGTCTTTCACAACTTTGAATACTACTTTCCAGCCCCTTCTTGCCTATAAGGTGTCTTTTGAGAAATCAGCTCACAGTTTTATTGGAACTCTTTTGTAGGTGACTTTCTCCTTTTGCTACTTTAAAGATTCTCTCTTTATCTTTAATCTTGGGTAATGTAATGATGATGTGCCTTGGTGTGTGCTTCCTTGGGCCCAACTTCTTTGGGACACTCTGAGCTTCCTGGACTTCCTGGAAGTCTCTTTCCTTTGCCAGATTGGGGAATTTCTTCATTATTTTTTCAAATAAGTTTTCAATTTCTTGCTCTTCCTCTTCTCCTTCTGACACCCCTCTGATTCGGATGTTGGAATGTTTAAAGTTGTCCCAAAGACTCCTCAGCCTCTCTTCGTTTTTTTGATTTCTTGTTTCTTCATTCTGTTCTGGTTGAATGTTTGTTTCTTCCTTCTGCTCCAAATCGTTAATTTGGGCCCCAGTTTCCTTCCCTTCACTGCTGGTTCCCTGTGTATTTTGCATTATTTCACTTTGAATAGCCTTCACTCTTTCCTCCATTTTGCAACCATACTCCACCAATTCTGTGAGCATCCAGATTACCAGTGTTTTGAACTCTGCACCTGTTAAGTTGACTATCTCTTCGTCAATTAGTTCAATTTTGGAACTTTGATCTGGGTCTTTTTTTTTTGTCTCGGTGCACCTATTGCATTGTGAGGGGCAGAGACCTAGGTATTCGCCAGGGCGGGGCAGTCCATGTCACTGCCTTGTGGTGCTGTATGTGGGGGAGGGGTCCCAGAGGGAACAATGATGCTTGCTTGGCTCTTGACTGGCTTTCAGTCACTTCTTCTGCTACCCACAAGCAAATTGGGACCTTCCGATGCTGATTCCCAGGTAGGTGGGTTTGTGTATGTTCTAGGACCCCGGGGGTCTCTCAGATGAACTCTCCTGTGAGACTGGCAGTTTCTCCTGCTGCTGCAGCTCCCACAGGTTTTTACCGCTAGAGGTTTTGAGGCTTCTTTTCCTGTGCCAGAACCCTGGGTTGCATGATCTCTCTCACTCCCCAGTTGTTCCCCCCGTTTTATCCACATACAAATGTGGGACCGCCCAGCCCACCAGCCACTGCCTTGTCCACCTGGGTCCATCTGCCAGCCACAGGCTTGCCGCCTGTCCTCTCAGCCCTGGCTGCCCATCTCTGTCGCTCCTACCGGTCTGAGTGAATGTTTCTTCTTTAACTCCTTGGTTGTTGGACTTCCATACAGTTCGATTTTCTGGCAGTTCTGGTTATATTTTGTTTTTAAATTTGTTGTTGTCTTTCTTTTGGTTGTACACAGAGACAAAATGTATCTGTCTACACCTCCGTCTTGGCTGGAAATTCTTGTTTTCTTAATTGTTATGTTTCTTCATATGTGTCTCTCTCTCACACCCACAATGTGAGCTCCAAGAATGTAGGGTCTTTTCAGTTTTGTTCACTGATGTATGTGTCCCAAATGCCTAGAGCAGTACCAAGCATGTAGTAGGTGCTACATAACTCTTTATGGAAGGATGACTTAAGATTATAGGTTTTTCATTTTCATTATTGAAAATTATTTATAAACATATATAGTAATCAAAAATGTATAATATTCCCCCAAAATGTATAATATTCCATTTTATGATTATATCAGGATTTATTTAACCATCCTATTGTATGTCATTTAGGCTGATTATAATTTTCCATCACGATAAATAATATTTTGATAGACCTGTTTGTCCTTAAATCTATGTTCTTATTTCTCATTATTTTCTTAGAGTATATTCCCAGAAAGTTAATTTCTGGGTTGTATGGTAGCAACGTTTAAGGTTTTCCTGATGTTCCTGGCCCGTGTGGCTCAGTTAGAGCATTGTCCCGTAAACCGAAAGGTTGTGGGTTTGATCCCCAGTCGGGGTTTGGGGTGTATATGGAGGCAACCAATTAATGTTTCTCTCTCACGTCAGTGTTTCTCTCTCCCTCTCCCTTTCCCTTTCTTTCTCTCTAAAAGCAATGAAAAAATGTCCTCGGGTGAGGATAAAAAAATTTAAAAATTAAAGTTGTCCTGGTGACCAATATCAAGTTGATTTCCACAATACTTGTACTGTGTAATAGGCACCCAGTCTCACCCAAGTTTTGCTGGCATTGAATAAGTCCTCTTTTTTAATCTTGGTTAATTTCCAAGCAAAAAATTTATTTTTTAATTTTAATTTTCATATCTCTGATTTTTAAAGAAATTATAAAAATTGTCACAGGTATTGGCCATTTCATTACCCCCCTGTGATATGTCAGTTTATATATTTGTCCAATTTTTCAGGGATCTGTTTTCTTATTGAACCATATGAGCTCTTTGTACTTAATATTTATATCTTTAGGTATTGCCCTTTGCTACTTTGTCAGTTATATTTTGCTGATCTGTAATTTCTTTTTTATCCTCACTTGAGGACATGCTTATTGATTTTAAAGAGAGGGGAAGGGAGGGGGAGAGAGAGGGAGAGAAACATTGATGTGGGAGAGGAACATTAATTGGTTCCCTCTCATATGTGTGCCGACCAAGGACTAAACCCGCAAGCTGGACGTGTACCCTGACCAGGAATCGAGCCTGCGACCTTTCTGTTTACAGGGTGACGCGCCAACCAACTGAGCCACACCAGCCAGGGCTGATGTTTAACTTTCAATTTAATTATGGCTTTAAAAAACCTAGGAGTTAGAAAGTTCTCTTTATACTTAAATTTATTGGCTTTTTTCTTTTTTTGCTATGTATTTCACTGCTTTTATGCTTAGAAAGTTGTTCTAAACGCAGAAAAAGGTTTTTCTGTGGTCCTCGGCTTTATATTCAGTGCTTAAATTAATCTCCAAAAAAAAAATTTATTTATTTATTTTTAGAGAGAGGGGAAGGGAGGGAGAGAAACGTCAGTGTGTGGTTGCCTCTCACATACCTGCCCTGGAAACCTGGCCTGCAACCCAGGCATGTGCCCTAGACTGGGAATCGAACCAACAACCCTTTGGTTCACAGGTCAGCGCTCAGTCCACTGAGCCACACCAGCCAGGGCATAGTTCTTAAATTAATCTTGGTATATAGTGGAAGGTGGGTAACTCAGTTGATTTTCTTCCCCAAATGGTCAAGTTTCCAATGATACTTATTAAATAATTAATATCTTTCTGATTTATTTCTGATTATTTTTATTATCATGTATAAAGTAAGTATATTTAGATTTATTCTTGGGATAGTGGTTGATTTGTTTAGGTTTGTTTAACCAGTTTGTTTAGGTTATTGTAGCATTATAATACTTTTAGTACTTGTATTTTCAACTTTCTCCTTATCGCTCAAAAAAATTTTTTTTAGCTACCCTCCATTTTCCAAAATTTTAATGAGATTCCAAGACGATGATTCAAGTCGATTAATTTAACACACACTTTTGAACAAGTTCAGGTTTAATGGCAGTTCCCATTTGCACTACACTTTGTTGATTACAGCGCACGGCCAGGGTCAGTAACTTTACTCTTTCTATTTTAAAGATGAGGAATCAAAGGTGGAATAATGTCAGGCTCTATTCTACCTCTGGGAACGGCCCCTTGAGCTACTGGAGACTGGATGGTGGGAGGACCTGGCTTCTGAAGCCGCCAGTGTGGCTCTGGTTGCAGAAGTGGGGGCTGTGAGTCAGGACACGCCTTCATGGATTTCTGCAGTCAAATCCTCAATTGTGTCAGTTCCCTGAACTTTCTCTGTTTTTACAGAGATATTTGAAAACGACTCCCAAATGTGTTTGCCAAACTTGGAAGAAAATCAGAACATTTTACACAGAAATCCAGACTTCCAGTTTTGCTTGGAAAAAACCCAGAGAATGTAGGCATTCTTACCTGGCAAAAATCAGGGAGAGCTGCCATTTTTAGATGAGCCAGGAGTTCCCTCACCCACATCACTTGCTTGTTTTCTTTGCTGGCTTTGCAGGCATCTGAGGGGACCATCCCAGAGGCTTAGGGGCCGGGAACAGAGCTCTAGTTCAGTCCCCACTTCATCGACTCCATCAGTTTGAACACGGAACACATATCTAGTTGAGAAGTTCCTTATGAGCGTGTCGCGGCTCCTGCCTCACCCTCCCTGGGCAATGTTCCTTGTGGCCTTCCAGGGTCCCACCCCAGCCTTTGCACTGCTCTGTGCTGGATAACAGTGAGCTTGCCTTTTTGGGGCTCAGGAAACACTCACGTTTGAAGTCGAGGCTTTTGCTAAAGGAAAGCAGTGGGAACTACTGCTGGTGTCTCATAAGATTTGGGGTCTTCCTGTAAAAGCAAGCATCTACACTCCTCATGAGGTGAAGGGGTCTGGGCATGACAGCAGTCCCTGACTGTTAAGCTTATGGAGTTTCCTAGTATAAAAGTGCTCCCATTTGTTCTGTAGAGATAAACTGAGAAATGAGAACACACAAAGGCCAAATACACAGGGTTGTCCATCAAGGGAAGTCGGCCACCACATGGCCCCCAGGAACCTAGAGAATGCTAATGTCACTTTCTTTAGGTCAATCTAAGATCTTTGAAGCTAAAAGGCACCTCGGCAGTTACGGAGGCCAACCCACTTAAGCACGGCACGAATCAGCTCCCCATCGCCCCCAAAAGATGTAAGCGTAAGGCTTTTGCTTACATTTCTATTTCTGAAATGCTAGAAATAACCCACATATCCATCAGTCGGGGACTGGTTGAATAGACTATGGCAAATATATCCTAGTGTGTGCTAACGTGAAATAACATGATGTGATACCATAGAGTGATCTCCAAAATGGCTTATTAAGTGGAAAAAGCCAGGTAAAGTGGAAAATACTGGATAAATAAAATTTGGTATATCTAGACAATGGAATATTATTTGGCAATAAAAGAAGTGAAGTTCAGATGCATACTACAACACGGAGAAACCTTGAAAACGTGCTAAGCGAAAGACGCCAGACACAGAAGGTCACATATTGTATAATTTTATTCATGTGAAATACCCACAACAGGCATTTCCATAGAGAAAGTGGATTAGCAGCTGCCCTGGGCTAGGGTTGGGGAGCTGGGGAGAGTGGCAAGTGGGGAGTGACTGCTAGTGGGTACACAGGTTCCTTTTGGAGTACTGAAAATGTTCTAGAACAGTGTTTGCACAGTTCTGAATACACTAAGAAATCATTGAGTTACACACTTTAAATAGTTCACTTGTAAATTATATCTCAATAAAGCTTTTATATTAAAGTTGAATTTGAAAAATAAGCAAAGTTAGAGAAGTGCATGATACACTACCGGTTTCCCAAGATGGGGATCTAAAACTATAGCAAAAAATCAAAATGGAATGGGGAAACCATAAAATAGAAATAAATTGTTGTCTATGGGGAGAAAGAGGGAATAGGGTCAAAGGGCAGAGACAGAAGCTAGAATTCTGTGAACGGATTTTGTAGACTTGGCATTGGAACCATTAAATGTTTGTATAATTATAAAACAAATTAAAAATAAATCCCTAAACAATTAAAAGCAACATGAACTTTGTATCAAGTTATAGTTCTTCATAACTATATATAAAGAAGGTCTTTTGCAAGGGACTTTAAAACAAAGTTATTTGATTGCGCATCCCTAAGGACAAAAAGAACTGCAAAAATATCCTCCACCATTCTCAGGGATTATACCGTTAGTGAGAGCACTGGTATTCTGACCTCAAGACTGTTGGGTATATAGTGTGTGAAAGGTAATTGAGCGTGTGTTGAAGGCTAGGATTTTTAGCACGGGAGAAAGAAAACGGGGGGTGAGGATCAATAAAGTTACATAAAAACCTTATAATCCTGTGTTGGAAGTATTAATATGAACTCATCATATGTTTTATTTTTCCATGTCTGTCAACCCTATATGTCTATGAATCATCTGTATCTAACCTGTATCTATCTAACCTGTCTAAGATATATTGCAATTTATAATAGGAAATATATACTTGGTCTTCATCCCATTTCCAGCACAGATGAGAGTGATAAAGGTGTCTTTTGTTGATGAGGTGACTTTTGTTGATGAGGAGACTTTTGGATCCCACCTCAGGACAGGGACTGGTTGCCAGAAGAGCCAACCATGTGATTAATGGGCTGGAACTTTCAGTCCCACCCCTTGACTTTTGGGGCGGTGGGAGTGTCTGGCAATTGAATCAATTGTCAATGGTCAATAATTTAATCAATCATGCCTCCATATGTAATGAAGTCTCCATAAAAACCCAGAAGGATGGGGTCAGAGAGCTTCCAGGTTGTTGACCACATAGAGATTTGGGGAGAATGGTGCCCCTGAAGGGGGCATGGAAGCTCCGTGCACCTTCTCACATAACATTGCCTATGCATCTCTTCCCTCTGAATGTGCCCGAGTTATAACCTCGTATGATAAACCAGTGATCTAGGAAGTAAAATGTTTTCCCACATTCTATGAGTGGCTCTAGAAAAATAATTAAACCCAAGGAGGGAGTCATTGGAACTTCCTATGTATAGCTGGTTGGTCAGAAGCTCAGGCAACAACCTAGGCTTGCCGCTAGTGTCTGAAGTGTGCACGTGTAGGGGAGGGGCGGGCGGAGAAGTGTTGTGGGACTGAGCCCTTTACCCGAGGGATCTGACATTGTGTCCGGGTAGGTAGTGTCAGAATTGATTTGATTTGTGGGACACGCAGCTGGTGCCACAGAGAATTGCCTGGTCACCCTCATACATTTGGTGACCAGAAAAGTCAGAAGTGAAGTGTTTTGTGTGAGTAGTGAAGGCAACACACAGGAAAGAAAAACACAGTAGGGAAGAACTGGGTTTTCTCCTACAGCGGTGAAAAATTGAGTTTTTCTTTTATACTATCATTTGTCATATATTTATCCTTATATATTGTGCCAGCTCTGACCACTGAAAAGGCCTATATGTGGAAAGGGCTAAAAAAATCATTTTCCAGCCGTGGCTGACGTGGCTCAGTGGGTTGGGTGTCGTCCTGCAAAATGAAATGTTGCTGGTTTGATTCCCGATCAGGGCACATGCCTGGGTTCTGGGCCAGGTCCTCACTTGGGGTGTGTGTGAGAGGCAACCTATCAATGTTTCTCTCACACATCGATGTTTCTCTCCCTCCCTTTTTTCCTCCCCTCCCCCCTCTCTGAAAATAAATAAATAAAATGTTTAAAAAATCATTTTTCACTTTCTGTGGAGTTTACTTTCTAGCTCTATTCTCCTGGAAATCTGATGATGAAGGTAAAATGTCAGCTTTGTTACTACACAATATTGCTTGTGATAAAAATCGCCCCCTGCTTCAGGACAGTGAGGGCGGTGAATCAATTAGAAAGGCCTTGTGGGAAGCTGTGCCTTTGGAGTTTTCTGAGAAGCATGACTCTTGGAACTGGACATGTCCCTTGAGGGAGATGGAAGCAAGCTAGTCCAAAAAAACTGTTACTAGACATACTGGTTTCTAAGCAGGACATGAGGCTTTATTCATTGTTTATCTGAAATTCAAGTTTAATCTGCTATCCTGTGTTTTATCTGGCAGTCCAAGGGGATGGGGGTGCCTAGAGAACTGGTGTGCCGCGTTTCCTGTCCTTAAATCCTCGTTCTAAGTGAAGTCAGTGCCAAGTGTGGCCTATTGTAGTTGTGAGTCCAAATGTCTATTAGAAACTGAAAAGAATGCCAAAGTGGGCTTTGTAGCCTATAAAGAGTGACCAGTTCAGGAGCAAAATACCCCAAGAATCCAAACTGTGGTCTCTAAGTACAATTTCTTATTTAAGGGAGTTCACCAATTCCATTTGGACAGCAGAGGTACAGGATGAACCTAGGCTAACCTCTTGTCACACCAGAAAGCAGGACTACATGTTCATGCCAAAGAACTTGGGAGCTCGCACGGAGAGGCTGGGATTTGCTTCTAAGAATGAGGGTGTAGGTAGTATATAGATGAAACAAGATTGACCGCGAGTTGGCAATTGTTTAGGCTGGGTATTATGTGAGGATTCATTACACCAGTTCCTTTAAATTTGTATTTTTCATATTGTCCACAATAAAAATCTAAAAATAAGAAAATAAAAAGTGGCTGTGCCAATTTCTATTCCCTCCAGTAGGAGTTGTAAAATCATAATTACAAGTTAAAATGGCCACATAGATTTGAAGTATTGTAAAATATTTATATATCCCTCTATTATTTAAAATACATTTTAAAAGACAAATGTTTATTTAGGCTCAGAGTTTGGAAACTGATTATAAAAAGAACAAAGTTGTAAATAAATGCAGGGACCCAATTGTATGTACTGTTAAATGAATAAATAATTGAAAATCTAGTTTCAACCAGTAAAGAGCTAAGGATAAGAGTGAAAAACAATTATGTTCAAAAGGAGATAAGACAGAGGACTACACTGACAATCATGGGTCTCTGTTCTCTCTTCTCTCCTCCTGGAACTAAGGAGGCAAACCAAGCATGCTGGGTCCCCAGATGACCAACTCTGTGAGTCTGGAGGCAAAGACAAACTTCTAGCCTCCCCCCATATCCAGGGCTCCTGAGGGCAAGTCATGGCTCCACTTTACCACAAGGGGGCACTCTGAAGCAACAGCTTAGGCTGAGTTATCTGACCCTCGGGAAGAGAGGAGCCAGAATTGTTAAGAATTCTTTTTTTTAAATTATATTTTATTGATTTTGCTGTTACAATTGTCCTGATTTTTTTCCCTTTGCCCCCCTCCACCTAGCACTCCTCACTCTCTCAGGAAATCCCCCCGTCATTGTTCATGTCCATGAGTCACGTGTATAGTTCTTTGTCTTCTCCATTTCCTATATCGTACTGTACATCCCCATGGCTATTCTGTAACCACCTATTTGTACTTCTTAATTCCCTCACCTCTTCAAACATCCCCCCACTCCCCCTTCCCATCTGGCAACATTCAAAACCTCTATATCTATGATTCTGTCTCTGTTCTTGTTTGCTTAGTTTATTTTTTAGATTCATTGTTGATAGCTACATATTTAATGCCATTTTATTGTTCATAGTTTTGATCTTCTTTTTCTTAAGTAAGTCCCTTTTTAACATTTTATGTAATAATGGTTTGGTGATAATGAACTCCTTTAGTTTTTTCTTGTCTGGGAAGCTCTTTATCTTCCCTTTGATTCTAAATGACACCTTTGCTGGGTAGAGCAACTTACCCAGCTGTAGCTGTGGCTGTAGGTCCCTGCTTTTCATGACTTTGAATATTTCTTGCCAATCCCTTCTAGCCTGAAAAGTTTCTTTTGAGAAATCAGCTGCCAGTCTTATCGGAACTCCTCTGTAGGTAACTAACTTCTTTTCTCTTGCTACTTTTAAGATTCTCTTTTTATCTTTAACATTTGGCCTTTTAATTATGATATATCTTGGAGTGGGCCTCTTTGCATCCACCTTGTTTGGGACTCTCTGTGTTTCCTGGACTTGCATGTTTATTTCCTTCACCAAATTAAGTAAGTTTTCTTTCATTATTGTTTCAAATAGACTTCCAATGTCTTGCTCTTTCTCTTCTCCTTCTGGTATCTCTATGTTGCAAGTGTTGGACCTCTTGAAGTTGTTCCAGAAGCTGCTTATACTATCCTCATTTTTTTGGATTCTTTTTCTTCTTCTTGTTCTGATTGGTTGTTTTTTTCTTCCATATGTTCAATGTCACTGATATGGTTCTCTGCTTCATCTACTCTACTGTTGTTTCCCTGTAAATTGTTCTTTATTTCAATTAGTGTATCCTTCATTTGTGATTGGATCTTTTTTAATGCTGTTGCGATCCTCACTAAGTTCCTTGAGTATCCTTATAAACCAGTGTTTTGAACTCTGTATCTGATAGATTGCTTATCTTTTTCTGGAGTTTTGATCTGTTCTTTCATTTGGGCCATGTTTCTTTGCCTCCTCTTTTTGGCTGTCTCCCGGTGTTTGTTTCTATGTATTAGATAGAGCTGCTTTGATTCCGTGTCTTGGTAGTGTGGCCTAATATAGGGTCCAGTGGCATAGCCTCCCTTATCACCCAAGCTTGGTACCCGAGGTATACCCTTCCTGTGGACTGAGTTCACCCTCCTCTTGTAGTTGAGCCTTGGCTGCTGCTGGAAGGTCAATGGGAGGGATTTACCCAGGCCAGTCAGCTGCAAGGACTGGCTGTGACCACTGACCACCAATCTCTGTCCACTGTGGAGGATCAGCCATGCAGGGGGAGGGTGGTGGTGCTCCAACATGGTCTGTAGTTGTTCACTGCATGGCTGGCCCTGGGGTTTCCAGGGTGGTGCAGGCCAAGGTCAGCCCCCACCTGTGTTTTACCTGGGGCGACCCTGCCTGAGCTATAATGCAATCTGAGATGGCTGCTACTTGTGCTGGGCCTGGAGATTTCCAGGAGAAGCTGAGCCATGAATCTAGGCTGGCTGCACCTAGTGCTGGGCCTGGGGCTCACTGAAGCCAGCTATTGCTGGTTTGAGAGAATTTAGAAAGTTGTGCAGTGTGAACCAAGGCTGGCCATTGATGTGGAAAAGCAGATTGAGTGGGCCCATAAGTTGAGTGGGGCAGAGCCCCTAGGGATCTCCCAGGTGGGTCAAACATTATTAGCCAGGTTGATGGAGTCTCAAATATGTCACCGGTTTGCCAGCTCTGTGGCTCTGTTGGGGGAGGATTTAGAAAAGGGACAATGGCCTCTGCCCACCTTGATGCCTGACACTTCAGTTCCTCCCTGTATACGACTGGCAGCTTTCAAGCTGCTACCCCAGTGCTGGAGCTCAGAGGGAGTGAGTCTGAGTAGGTGAGTCCATTTGTGGGGTCCTTAAGAGGAACTGCTTGGGGCTCCAGAAGTTTCTTGCACGGACTCAATCCCTGCTGGTTTTTGCAGCCAGAAGTTGTGGGGGTTTATATTCCTGGCACTGGAACCTGGGCTGGGGAGCCTGGTGTGGGGCTGAGACTCCTCACTCCCAAGATGTCCCTCCCTAATTTTTATCCATCATACGTGAGTGTGGGACCTGCCCATTCCATTTCTGTACCTCTCCTACCAATCTGGATGGATGTGGCTTCTTTAATTCTGTAGTTGTCAGACTTCCATTCAACTCAATTTCTGATGGTTCTGAGTGATGGTGGTTCTGTGTTTTGCTTGTGAATTTGATGTGGTCATGCAAAGAGGTAATCCATATCTGCCTATGCCACCATCTTGACTGGAAATCCAAAAGTACTAAGAATTCTTTAGAATCTCTTCTTCTCCTCAGTGCCCATGTGGAGGTCATGTTGGGAGACTGGTGGAGCACAGGGTATGTCGAGCGCCCTCCTCAGGGCAGCGTCGATGCCTGGCATGCCCCGTCCTGTGGCTCAACCTGTATAGGTTACTCAGCTGTTCTCAGCCCACCAGGCATCCCCCTCTCCCTCACTACAATGTCACTTGCTATCTTCTGGCACCCTCTTTGAACCAGTCCACCCTCCACCTTCTATCCCCTTGTAGGGCAGACCTTGGGCCTCAGCAGAAGGGTCTCGCTGGTTTCAGGCCTCCTAGGACAAGTGCCACCCCGAGGGCTGCTCAGAGTTACTGGAAAGCAACTTTAAAGATATAAATAGCTGCCGTCAAACTGTGGTCGGAGCCGTCAAACCACAGTAAATCCAACTTCTCTCTCCTGAAAACTGATTGCTGAGAAATGGTCTTTTCCAATTGAATGGCTGATCTGCCTCCAGCAGGGGAAACTCCAGTTCCTTAAAGGTACAGAAGATCCTGTGGGGGCGACAGCCTCCCTTAATCAGACCCTGTGGCCTTTCTAGCAGGAAACCAATTTCATAGCCAAATTGGGCATTTTCAGGATGTGCAATTGGTGCTTAATATATTTCTTTTTTAATTTTAATTTTATTTATTTATTTTAGAGAGAGGGGAAGGGAGGGAGAGAGAGAGGGAGAAAACATTGATGTGAGAGGAAAACATCAGTTGGTTTCCTCTTGTATGTGCCCCGACCTGGAATCTTAGCAGCAGCATTTTGCTTTGCAGGACGATGCCCAGCCAACTGAGCCACACCCGTCAGGGCTAATGTATGTGTTTTAAACGGAGTTTACTCTTGCTTTAGCTGCTTGATTTTTTGGGTGATGGAAACATATAATTACAATCATGCTGAAATCCATTGGTTTCTATAAGCTCCAGTGAAATGAGCTTTATTTTTTATGCCACTCTGCTCCCTTTAAAACACCAATTCCAGGACAGTTTACATTGGGAACACAGGTTACAGAGTAATTATTGTTTTGGTTCAAAATATCCAACAGACAAAAAAAGCACAAATGGATTTCCCTGTACTTTAGATAAAACCAATGTTTCCCTACCAGACATTTCAGGTCTTTTCCCTCTCTTGCTGCTTTAACCAGTCCCACCCCTTACTGTCAAATACTATAATTCTCTAAGCTTGTGAAGAGAAAATAGTTTTGTGTGTGGTGGGGTTTTTCATGCTCTTTCATTTCAGCAAAGAGATGGAGTAAACCAAGAAAGAAAAAGGCAGGAATTCAAAACCAGGAGACCCGATGGGAGAAAAACAAAGGGAATGCCCAGACGATGACACTGGAGGGATATTGCAGGGTGACAGTCGTGCACAGAGAACAGCCAGCCCAGACCTGAGCTGGTCAGAGGGCTCTGGGAGATGGTCCTTCGGGAAGGCGAAATGTATAAAATACCTGATGTGAATAAATGTCTTGAGGAGAGATTTAAAAACAACTGGTGGAGAATTCAAGAATGGATTACCGAAATGTAAATATGAAGCTAATAAAAAACTGATCAGGTGAAAAATTAAGACAATTATTAACTCAAGGAAATAAATGTACAAGAAAGGAGAAGTAATCTTAGTTGGTTCCATGGCTAAGCTCTGGATGGTATACAAAATCATACTAATGGAAAAAATGATTATTGATTGAAGCAAAAGTATGACATGACTATATTGGGTGAGGTAGGGGGACAAATGTGAGTGTGGCAGGAGATGGGAGATGAAGGAGATAAATCTTCACCTGTCGTGGTGCAAAGACACTCGATAATATCTCAAACTGAAAATCAAGAAATAGAAATCAAAGCATTCTACTTAAAGATACAGAGGCAAATGCCAAAAGAAGCAGTTAAGAGAGCTAAATAAAAGAAGTTGTCTCTGGGGCTGGGAAATGAAAGGAGGGGACTAGGAACTCTTGTGTTTCCGATCAGATCTGATTGAACTGTTACACTCTTTAAATTTTGACTATGTAGAACTTTAAAAAAGAAATAAAAAGAAAGCTTACATTGATCTAATTCATCTGATTTTAAGTATCCTAGGATTTAATTGAAATCTTAACCAGGTCAACAACTTGATTGAGCCCAACTGGAACTGCGTTATTATGAACGGCTAACTCTCAGGAACTCATTTAACGCACTGCTTCTCAGCCCTGACTACCCAACTCTGGTTGCGCCTTAGAATCACTCGTGGAACTCGTAGAACCTGCCCAAGCCTTGCCCCGTCTAAGCCAATGAAACAGAATCTCCAGAGTCTGCAGGGACATCCCTAGTTTTAAAGTACTTCAGGTGATTCTAATGTGCATTGAGATGGAGAACGGTGGTCTAATACCCTGAGGAACATATTTTAAAATGTACCTTATTTTCTTTAAATGCAGCTCATAGGATATGTAATCAGTGGCACAAATCTAATGACGAGTTTGGCCTCGCTTCCAGAAGGAGGAGGAAATGTGGAAGACATAAGTGGAGGCTGACATGCAGACCCAGCATAGAGTTGGGACTGGACCGGGGTATCTAGGGTGTATGCAGAGATCAAGGTCAGTGTCACTATGATCCTAAGTTCAGGAGAGCAGTGGTCTTGGTGGTGTCAACACAGCATAAGGGTTGCAGGGTGCAGACCACAGATTTATTTACTTCATCCTTTCCTTTTGCATTTTCAACTCCTCCTGAAAACCAAATGCTGGAAGATTCCCTCTTCATCAGGTTATCAGGGTACAAGTTTACCTGTGACCCTTGAAAATACAAACACAAAATCAAATCTTCAAAACACTTATTTTTAGCAAAAGTTAAGCGCACACAGATGACCACTTTACAAATCCGTTCTTCTCTTTGACAGACCACCTTTTATTAGTCTTGCAGGCAGGATGACTTCATGATTCATCAGGTTTGCATCCT